>JAXIVJ010004476.1:0-82499 GCA_036785665.1 Chirona hameri | reverse complement strand
TTCCACAGGGCTCAGTCCTGGGCCCATTGCTTTTTATAATATTTGTGAATGGAATTGAGAACAGTATAGACAGCAAAGTCTTGAAATTTGCAGACGATCTAAAAGTTGTCAGGATTATTAGAGGAAAACATGATCAGGATATTTTTCAATCAGATCTGGACAAGCTAGTTGAGTGGTCTGAAGCATGGCAGATGAAATTCAATTTGAGTAAATGTAAGATTATGCACGCTGGACGGGTTAGCAGTAAACATAGGTATGAAATGGATGGGCAGAAAATGGAGCAGATTGAAAAGGAAAGAGATTTAGGTGTCGTGGTAAACAATAGACTATCAGCGTCAGACCAGGTTGTAGAAGCTAGGAAAAAGGCACTTAGAATGCTAGGGGCCATTAACAGAAATGTTTCCTACAAGAGTGAAAAGGTAATAACAAAACTGTATTGTGCATACGTTAGACCACATTTGGAGTATTGTGTACAAGCCTGGTCTCCAACATATGAGAAAGATTGCTGGTTGTTAGAAAGAGTTCAAAAAAGGGCAACAAAAATGGTTAATTGTCTTGGTAGTTTACCTTATGAAGATAGATTAAAGAAATTGGGTATGTTTTAACTTAGATATAGAAGGCTAAGAGGAGATCTAATTGAAGTCTTCAAATTTGTAAATAGTCAGCATTCTGGATATTTAAAGGGTATGTTTGAGTTCAATAGGGAAAATCGAGGTAGAGGTCATCAGCATAAACTCATTATGAAACAAAGTAGGACTAGGCTACGACAGTCATTTTTCAGTAGAAGGGTTGTAGGACATTGGAATATGCTACCAGGGGATGTCGCTGATGCAGTGACACTTGCTTCCTTCAAAATTAGATTAGATAAATACTTTACAGAGAAGGGATTAGTTCATAAATACTCGTGGGATTAGCCTTCTTTTATGCAGGTAGAGTAAGGTGATTTGAAGGGGCGAGACTGGTGGAGGGGGGTGGGGGTGGGTGTGGGTGTGGGTGGGGTGGGGTGCAACCTCGGATGGGCCCAAGAGGCTCTTTGTTGCACTTTTCTTTTATGTCTTTATTTATGTCCTTATATATATATATATATATATATATATATATATATATATATATATATATATATATATATAATCTCAGCCATTCGATAGCGCCATTAAATTCATTTAGTTATTTTATTTATTCATGTATATCACCAACGGGCTGAGACACCCACTGACAGGTGAAGTTGTCAGGTAAAATTAAATATTGTATTTGTGGTATGTTGCCTTCTGACATGGGTGGTAGCGTGGCGAGGGGCGTGGCCAAGGGGCCGTTCGCCAACCTCTGTTCGCAAACGGCCAGAGGGCCCGCTCAGACCTTGCAAGGGCCCTCTCAGACCAACCGAGGGCTTTCTCAGACCAGACTAGGTCAGTCTCAGGCTTGGGAAGGCCCTTTCAGACTGGCTGTGCCATCTCAAGACTGGAAAGGGCCCTCTCAAACCGATAGAGGGCCCTCGAAGGCCTAGTATGGACCCCTCAAACTGGCTTAGGGCCCTCTGAGGCCTGGTAAGGGCCCTCTCAAACCAGCGAAGAGCCCTTTTAAGGTTGGGAAGGGCCAACTCAGACCGATTTATGGCCCCTTCTAGCTCAGAAAGGGTCCTTTCAGGCCTAGAAATTACCCTTTTAATCGACATAGCCCCCCCCCCCCTTAAGGTTTGGTATGGGCTCTCTTAGCGGGCGTAGGGACCATAGGTCTTGCATGGGCCTTCTCAAACCACCCTTTGGCCCTCTCAGGATTGGCAAGGGCCCTCTCGGGCCTGCGTAAGGCTCCTAAGACCTAGCAAGGGTCATGTGAAGCAGGCTTAGGACCTTCTCATGCCTGGCAAGGGCCTTCTCAGACCGGTGTTGGGCACCTCCAAAGCTTGACAAGGGCCCTCTTAATCGGGCGTAGGGCCCTCTCAGGCCTGGAGGGGGCCCTTCCAAACCACCCAGGAAGGGTGGTTTTGGCCTCAAGAGAGGTCATTTATCATGAGTGATAAATGACCTCTCAGGCCGAGCAAAGGCCCACTCAGACCTGAAAATAACCCTCTCAAACCGGCGTAGGACCAACTCAAGCCCAGCAAGAGCCCACTCAGACCTGGTAAGGACCCTTTCAGACTTACCCATATAGCCTGTCAAGGGCCCTCTAAAGCGGGCGTATGGTCGTTTCAAGCCTGGTAAGCGCCCTCTCAGACCGATCATAATGAACGACTGTCAGTAGTTTTCCACGTAACGAAACTTAAGTCACTATGCATATACGGATGAACGCAAGTGCGGACCATTTTGCGTATACTAGACTTCGAGCGTATGCAAAAGCGCACGTTCTTACATTTCAATCACCTCCGGAGTTGGGGTGGTGGGGGTGGGGGGGGGGGGGGGGGGCAAGGCAGAGACACGCTCCGATCACCGGGGAGACAAAGGCCGACACACTCTCTGCTGAACGTCGGGGGAGCAAGGCCGACATGACACATTTGTAATGACGCTTTTGACCATAAAGAACGGATGAACCACTCTTACCTATCCCATGCTACAAATACTGGATTTAATTCACTCCGTGGTGCCTTAAAATAATTAATGAATGGTAGCACTTACCTTCAAAAAAGCAATACAACAATGTGAAAAAGAAATAGGTCTATCAACGTTGCGACGTAGAAACATATCCTATTGCCAGGTGTTGGTTGTATTTAGCAGTGTTTCCATGCTGCACTGTATAATGTATAAGCCTGCAGATGGGAAGGTGCAAAACTGGCTCCAAATTCAATGAAAGTTTCTTTGAAATTTTCTTTGAGTTTTAATTTTTACCTTGAAACTGCGACTTTGTTCCTCAAAACACATGCACATCTCCGTCGGCAATGTCGTTGATGTAATTCAGAAGTAAAAGATCATGTAAAAAGTGGGCGGATTGCCGCCACCCAGCTCCAAAGTTGGGGGGGGGCGTCGCCCCCCCCCCCAGGTTCAAAGTTGGGGAGGGGCGAGTTACCCCCACTGCCCCCACGGCTCCCTCGTCCCTGCTCTGATTGTTGACGTCATGACTGCCGAACATCCGTGTCAAGTTGCAATTCGACAGTCTGCTGACGCAACTCAGTCAGCTCTGTAGAAAGTGCGCTCTAGAGGCAAGGAGAGCTCCGAAACAAAATCGACGCTTTTACCGCAATCGGTTTTGTCCGTTGGTTCATTTCCTAGTTTTGTATTTCAGCAGAGAAGTGTTTAAAAGCGATTATGATGTTCCATTGCTGATGGCCTTGTCAGGTTTGAGTTGTAGAACTTGCCTAATTGCTATGGCCGAAACTATGTGAGACAATTATATGTGTCAGACACGTGGTCAAAGTTTCGTACTTCGTAAATTAATATGGTTCCAAGTTTGAGCACTTTCTGTATTCAGGCAGCTCTCTTCGATCCTTATCTTTATGATAAGTTTGTATTTCAGATAAGACAAGCTCATGGCAATGTGATCCAGTCTGGATCAGAGCGTTGGACTCGGAATCCATAGGTTCCGGGTTCGATTCTGGCTACTGGCGAGGTCATTCGGTTTCCCCGCTTGGGTCGGCGTGAAAGACCCGGACTATAAATGACGATATTCGCGTAGTCGTAAAGCCCAATACCACCATCACCACCACCAGTCTAGATCAGACATTTTGTTGTTGTTTTAAACTAATTCAGATTGGATTGAATTCCTATTTCTAGAACTTGTGTCAACATCAAATGAGCCGCTTCAACTGCATACAAATGCATAATATTAGGTAGATATTGTTGAAACATTAAAACTTAAAGGACACATTGCTTGGCCTACCCCGAGGTTTTGACCTTACAAATAGCGTAACTACCTCTGCAAGTGATAATTTAGCACATTAGCATCGAAATATTCGTGAAAGGACTTCTACGCAGTACGTACAATTTTTATGGCGTGACTATTTGTTAGGTAGTAGGTATGTCATTATGTCAATATGACCAGCTGTACGACACCGTGACAGACGGCGCATTTGAAAACCAAGAATAATTCCGCCTTGCAAATAACTGGATGTTGCTATAACTTATAAGCATAAACTGGACAATGGTTGCAGAGAGATGGTGTTTTTAGTGCGGATCGCTACAGTCGAGACTCGAGACGCAGGTGCTAACCAGCACACTAACATCATCCGATTGTGATCGGTTAGCGTTTCATTCGACTTGGCCGGTGGGCGCGGCGTATCTCACCTGTGCGGGCCCCTCGCTGATGCTGCGACTCACCTGTGCGGGCCCCTGGCTGATGGTGCAGCTCACCTGTGCGGACCCCTCGCTGATGCTGCGACTCACCTGTGCGGGCCCCTCGCTGATGGTGCAGCTCACCTGTGCGGGCCCCTCGCTGATGGTGCAGCTCACCTGTGCGGGCCCCTCGCTGATGCTGCGACTCACCTGTGCGGGCCCCTGGCTGATGGTGCAGCTCACCTGTGCGGGCCCCTCGCTGATGGTGCAGCTCACCTGTGCGGACCCCTCGCTGATGGTGCGGCTCACCTGTGCGGACCCCTCGCTGATGGTGCGGCTCACCTGTGCGGAATCCTCGCTGATGGTGCAGCTCACCTGTGCGGAATCCTCACTGATGGTGCGGCTCACCTGTGCGGGTCCCTCGCTGATGCGCTGCATGTACTGGTAGACCTTCCGCTTGCCCTCCAGCTCCGTTTCCCGGCGGGCGTGGATGTCGGCCTCGTCGTCCTGCGGCAGGCTGATGTCGAACTGTCGCAGCCGGTACTCTGTCTTGGCGTGGATCCAGCGGTGCACCGGGAACACCCACTTTCTGTGCTGCACGCGGTCCTCCACCTCCACCAGGTCGAGGAACCAGGCGTTGCCGAGGCCGGCGCTGTCGCGCTTCAGCACCAGGCTGTCGACGTCTCCCAGCTGCGGCTCGGCAGGCACCGGGTAGCTGCACACGGTGCCGCGCTCCAGGTCGTTGAAGAACCAGTGGTCCAGGAGGCGCGGCGCCGTCACGCGGCCGACCGCGTCGCGCAGCTGTACGTACACGTTGGCGTCGGTGCCGGCCGCCTTGCGGTCGCCCGTGTGCACGTGCACCACGTACCGGTCCCGGCTCAGATGCAGGGCCATCTTCGGGATCAGGTTACCCATGGCGACGTCGGAGCGGGACGCCGCTTCAAACGTCGGAGCGGGACGCCGCTGAGGGAATATGTGTCCGTGTCGGCAGGCATGCACGAACACTGAAACAGCGTACAAACAAACGAGCCCCACGCGCACACACACGCAATATCACAAGCCTGCACAAGGTCGCGCGCGCGCTCCCCCTCCCCCCCACACACGCACGCACGCACGCACGCACGCACGCACGCACGCACGCACACACACGTACGCACGCACGCACGCACGCACGCACGCACGCACGCACGCACGCACGCACGCACGCACGCACGCACGCACGCACGCACGCACGCACGCACGCACGCACGCACGCACACACACACACACACACACACACACACACACACACACACACACACACACACACACACACACACACACACACACACACACACACACACACACACACGCACGCACGCACGCACGCACACACACACACACCGACACCGACACCGACACCGACACCGACACCGACACCGACACCGACACCGACACCGACACCGACACCGACACCGACACCGACACCGACACCGACACCGACGCAGACACAGAAGCAGACGCAGAAGCAGAAGCAGACGCAGACGCAGACGCAGACGCAAACGCAGACGCAGACACACACGCACGCGCACGCGCACGCACGCACGCACGCGATGTTACGTGAGGTGATCGGGTAGAGGCCAGGGGGTGGATAGAAGGACCAGGATGGTGCAGTGCGGCGCGTCAGCCATTTGGGCGCCGCGCACAGCCAACTGCATTAAGCAGGGGAAGGATAAAAGTGGGAGTAAAAAGTGATGCGCGACAGTAAATGTACATATAAATAACCAATAGAAACACAATGAAGATGCAAGTGATGTTTCGCTTCGTTCGTTCTTCGTTGGCTAATGGTTTCTGACTTAGCAAGATCAAAAATTGCTGTTTGATTTTCAGCATTGCTCTTCATAGTACAAAAGCAACAATCTTGAAATTACTGCCTTAAACTATTCGTTTCGTTATTGTTTTCTTGAGTTTTCTTGATGGTGTGTGTAGCACTGTATGTCTTCCTGCCGAAGTTCGTGTGTAATTCTCGTGGTTTGTTGCCGCGCGACATGACAATTCGAGCGAGATTGACTATCCTGAGTTGCTTCGTACCTTTAATGTGACCTGTTTAGAAAGTAGACGTCAACAATATGATGTCATGTTTGTGTTCAAAGTATACAAGGGTCACATTGATTCCTCCGCAATGTTAAGTTGTTTTCCTCTATATGCTGCGCCCAAAACAACGAGAAAAACAGAGCGGACGCGTGGTGTCAGGAATATACCTTTCGCAAGAGAAGATACTGTCAAAAGGTGTAGGTGTCTTTGTAAGGGCACCCAGTCATATCGATGAGCTTATGTTTAAATGTAAAGATGTGGATATGTTCAATGACTCGCTTCAGGAATTTCGAACAAAATTATTAGTGTATGTATATAAAGCAGCTATAGGATGTGTGTGGACACTGGCGGATCCAGCCTCTCTCCGTAGGGGGGGGGGGCATCTTTTTGCGGTACCCCCATTTTTTTCTCCGCAGATTTGGGTCGGTCACCTTATTTTGATATTCGAGCTTAAGAAATTAACTTTTCAAATTCACAACAACAAAAATTGTGGATTATTTTCCAAAAAACATGTTTCTTTATTTTGGGGGAGTCAAAAACACACAATTTCGCAAATCCGAGATAACATTTTGAAACGCATGTCATTTCCTTTCTTTTGACGCTTTGTATTTGCAATTTGCTTTAAAACTCGATGTTCTACGATTATTCAAACAATTATCTTTTTCCACCAAAAATGGCATGACATGGCGTCATTCAAACGTCATTATCTCCCAAAATACAACATCAATTTCATTGGAATTGGGTGAGAAGACGTATAATTGATGCGACATAAGGTACTGAAAGTTTGACGTTGATATCTTTCATAGTTTTCAAGTTATTGAGAAGATGCGGGAAGAGGGGGGCAGATTCTGCCCCCCCCCCCCCCAGCGGGGGCGCGGGTTTAAGGGAATGTTTCACCTTTGTATTGCTTTTTAACTGATATAGCCATTATCTTTGGCCGTTTTGAAATGTTGAAAATACTAAAGCCATTTTCCCCAAAACTTAGCCGTTTGAAAGCAATTCAATTTATAATTTTTCCAAATGGGGTCTAGGCTGGTGCCGCCGCTGATTGGCTGACAGCGACTTTTTCAGCCAATCCCACTTTCTCAGCCAATCAGCGGCGGTCTATAGCTCAATAATGACGTCATCATCCCAAGTTTAAAAACTTAACTTGTATAAAGTTAGGTGACTTTTCGAAAGAAAAAGTATCACCATCGTTTTCAGCAGCACTTGCTTCATATTTTCAACGACAACCAGCGCATATTTGACAACTTTCAGAAAGGTGAAACATTCCCTTTAAGTGTCACCGGGGCTGCTTGAATTGCATCAGGATTCAGTTGCGCTGTTTTGTCTATTATTGAATGAAAGGTATACTTACAAACTTCAAATTAAATCACTCGAGAGAAGAAAAAATCCGTGTTCATGAAGTTTTCTCCTAAGATCACTGTTTTTCACGTTAAGCGTAGGGAACGCGCGGTGGGGGGGGGGGGCATACTTGTATTGAATGCCCCTCTCAGATTCCTGTGGGGAGGGGGAATTTGCCCCTGATGCCCCCTGGATCCGCCAGTGCCAGCAATTGCCGCCAAGGAGAGCCTCTGCCAGACACTTAATGGAATTCATTTTCCCATTTTCCAAATTTGTATAAGCAATTGCGAAAGTTGTGTCATGCCGCGAAGCGGCGCAAAATTTTCCGGTTTTTGACTGGATAGCTGGATTGTGACTGCTGCAAAGACAATGTTTACGATTTTGCGATAAATTGGGAACGCACAGGGGTGGGGGGGGGGATACTTGTATTGAATCCCCCCCCCAGATTCCTGCGGGGGAGGCATTTTCCCCTCATGCCCCCCCCCCCCCCTGGACCCGCCAGTGTGTGTGGACGTGCATTGGTTGTAAATTGTGTGTGGCTTGATTGTGTGTGCGAATTAGACTGGTAACTGGGCTTGTATGTGCCTGTCGTCCATTGCATCAAATACAAAATAATAAATAATAATAATAAAAACAATAAGGGGCGTGACAGACGCTATGATATCCGTATACTCCGTCACTAACGACGCTTGTCAAAATGACGGCTATTGTCGCGTCGTGTGTGGATTAATTGCTGCGGATGGTGCATCTATCCATCCAATTCTTGCACAACAGGTGACCTCAGCCGCTGTGCAGATGTCCGGACCAATTCCCGCACACCAGGTGAGTCGGTGACCTCAGCCGCTGCGGATGTCCGAACCAATTCCTGCCACCAGGTGACCTCAGCCGCTGCGGATGTCCGGACCAATTCCTGCACACCAGGTGACCTAAGCCGCTGCGGATGTCCGGGCCAATTCCTGCACACCAGGTGACCTCAGTCGCTGCGAATGTCCGGACCAATTCCTGCACACCAGGTGACCTCAGCCGCTGCGGATGTCCGGACCAATTCCTGCACACCAGGTGACCTCAGCCGCTGCGGTTGTCCGGACCAATTCCTGCACACCAGGTGACCTCAGTCGCTGCGAATGTCCGGACCAATTCCTGCACACCAGGTGACCTCAGCCGCTGCGGATGTCCGGACCAATTCCTGCACACCAGGTGACCTCAGCCGCTGCGGTTGTCCGGGCCAATTCCTGCACACCAGGTGAGTCGGTGACCTCGGCCGCTGCGGATGTCCGGACCAATTTCCGCACACCAGGTGACCTCAGCCGCTGTGCAGATGTCCGGACGGCCCGCCGGCAGCAGTTGCAGATCCATCCCGTGATTGGTGTCGGTCTGCCAACTGGTGCCTGGCCGACAACAGATCGATGACTGGCCACTCGGCACCGACTGACGCCATAGCCGTCCGCTCCTCACTTCACTCCCGTCCATGTATGGACTAGCTGTCTGCAATAGTCGTGTCTGCCGTCTGGTACGTGTTCCACATACAGTAGTCGTGTCTGCCGTCTGGAACGTGTTCCACATACAGTAGTCGTGTCTGCCATCTGGTACGTGTTCCACATACAGTAGTCGTGTCTGGTACGTGTCCCACATACAGTAGTCGTGGCTGGTACGTGTTCCACATACAGTAGTCGTGGCTGGTACGTGTTCCACATACAGTAGTCGTGTCTGGTACGTGTCCCACATACAGCATTCGTGTCTGCTACGTGTCCCACATACAGTAGTCGTGTTTGGTACGTGTCCCACATACAGTAGTCATGTCTGGTACGTGTCCCACATACAGTAGTCGTGTCTGGTACGTGTCCCACATATAGTAGTCGTGTTTGGTACGTGTCCCACATACAGTAGTCGTGTCTGGTACGTGTCCCACATACAGTAGTCGTGTCTGGTACGTGTCCCACATACAGTAGTCGTGTCTGGTACGTGTCCCACATACAGTAGTCGTGTCTGGTACGTGTCCCACATACAGTAGTCGTGTCTGGTACGTGTCCCACATACAATAGTCGTGTCTGGTACGTGTCCCACATACAGTAGTCGTGTCTGGTACGTGTCCCTCATACAGTAGTCGTGTCTGGTACGTGTCGTGTCCCACGTACAGTAGTCGTGTCTGGTATGTATCCCACATACAGTAGTTGTCTCTGGTACGTGTCCCACATACAGTAGTCGTGGCTGGTACGTGTCCCACATACAGTAGTCGTGTCTGGTACGTGTCCCACATACAGTAGTCGTGTCTGGTACGTGTCCCACATACAGTAGTCGTGGCTGGTACGTGTCCCACATACAGTAGTCGTGGCTGGTACGTGCCCCACATACAGTAGTCGTGTCTGGTACGTGTCCCACATACAGTAGTCGTGTCTGGTGCGTGTTCCACATACAGTAGTCGTGTCTGGTACGTGTCCCACATACAGTAGTCGTGTCTGGTACGCGTCCCACATACAGTAGTCGTGGCTGGTACGTGTCGTGTCCCACATATAGCCTGCTCAGTGCCCAAGCTCTGCGGCCGTTCCTAAAAGCCAGCGCCGAAGTTAAAGGCACAGCTCGATCGGATATTCGGCAACAGGTTTTCGCCACACGTCCGGGTCTCCTCTAATCTCATGACACCACATCATCTCCTGTGTTTTGATTCAACTACTGTGATCAAAGTCAGGCGGTGATTTTTATATCGTTATCCCGTGTAGTAAGCTGTCGTTGCCTGGCCAACGCCAGCTGTCGACTGGCGACCTGCAACGCGAGACAAAACCCGGCCCTGCAACGCGAGACAAAACCCGGCCCTGCAACGCGAGACTAAACCCGGCCCTGCAACGTGAGACAAAACCCGGCCCTGCAACGCGAGACAATACCCGGCCCCGCAACGCGAGACAAAACCCGGCCCTGCAACGCGAGACAAAACCCGGCCCTGCAACGCGAGTCAAAACCCGGCCCTGCAACGCGAGATAAAACCCGGCCCTGCAACGCGAGACGAAACCCGGCCCTGCAACGCGAGACGAAACCCGGCCCTGCAACGCAAGACAAAACCCGGCCCTGCAACGCGAGACAAAACTCGTCCTGCAACGCGAGACAAAACCCGGCCCTGCAACGCGAGACAAAACCCGGCCCTGCAACGCGAGACAAAACCCGGCCCTGCAACGCGAGACAAAACCCGGCCCTGCAACGCGAGACAGAACCCGGCCCTGCAACGCGAGACAAAACCCGGCCCTGCAACGCGAGACAAAACCCGGCCCTGCAACGCGAGACAAAACCCGACCCTGCAACGCGAGACAAAACCCGGCCCTGCAACGCGAGACAAAACCCGGCCCTGCAACGCGAGACGAAACCCGGCCCTGCAACGCGAGACAAAACCCGGCGCCGGACAGCCGTGTCGCCGCAGGGCGTCAAAAGCTCACTTCGGGGTCCCGTGTGGCATTAGACAGGAAGCGAAATGATCTGTTGAACTGGAATAGCACAACTGGGTGGTGGAGGGGTTCAGGATGCAGAATAGGTGCTGCCTAGCATCACACTCTTAACCCTCGCCCGTGCAGCGTCCGATCAGTGCGTGACCGTGCAGGGGGAGTACAACCCCCCCCCCCCCCCCCTAGCGTTTCGCCCCTAATTGGCCTAGAGCTTCGATGAAAAAACGAGCGTGTTGCTTGTCACGAGAGGAAGCCAATGATACCCGATTTCAAGGTCTTTGGTCATTCGGTGACCTCTGAGGTCATGGCAATGACCCAAAATTCAACAAAATTGTAAATGCGTATAAATTGAATTTAATCGTCCTAAAATCGCGAATGACCATATAATTATGCTAAATGGGTGCCCAATTTTAAATCAGCGTCACAAAATGTACTAGAAACTGCCAAATTCCAAAAAGGTCATGTCAGGTCATGTCAGGTCATTTGAAGTCAGTGACCTCGGTTGACCTGTTGGCGCGCATGACCCCAGTGGAACATATCATTATGTAAAATGGATACTATATTTGAAATCAGCGTCACAAAATATCCTGGAAACTGCCAGAAGCCAAAAAAAATGAGGTCATCGGAGGTCAGTGACCTCGGTTGACCTTAGCAAATGTCAATCGAGGTCGAAACATCAATGGAAATCACAACTGTCACCTGGAAACACCTGTGCATATGCTCCTGACCAACAAACACTATGAAACTGCACAAGTTACAAGGATCAATACTTCGGGACGCCAGTTGCGCCTGACATGACCATAAAAAACAGGTCAAAGGTCACGGGCCATGTGACCTACAACTTAAATTTTCGAGAATATGTGTCAAATTGTTCACAAGTAGGGTACTGAAAGTTTCATCGTAATCGGTTGATATTTACGCGAGTTATTCCCGAAAAACCAAGGGGGTGGCATCAACTGTGCATGTACATAAATATTTTTTCTATACACCCCCCCCCCCCTGCACTGGCGAGGGTTAACGGGAATATTTTACCTTGGAAAAGTATCTGGAATGATGGAAAAGAGTTTTGACAACGTTTCTGGCATTCGTTTTTGCGAAAAGCGTACCAATTTGTCATAATTTGACAAATTTGGATATTACTAAGTGTGACGTCACAACAATCTTGCGTCACCAAAAGAGTTGTGACGTCATACCGGCAAAAGTATATCCTTGAATCAGATTATGTAAATAACACTACTACAGCAAGTAACAAACTCGTTCGCTGGGCAATTTGTCATAATTTGAAGAGTAAAATATTCGTATTTTGACATGCGTGAAATGTGAATGTTTGTACTATGGGCTCTATGGCGTTGCATGAGTGGAGTTGGAGTGGCGTTGCGTGAACCTGAAGTAACACCCATAAATGTGCATGTGCATAAATATATTTGCTATACCCATAATTGTGTTTGTGTAAATAAATGTGTGGATGTGTTTCTACTGCAGCGAACATTGCAACTACCGGTACGAACCATCCATCAAAAGATGCGACTTTTCAAGACGAGTGGTGGTATTATTTTCAATTAGAAATCCAATGGAAATTGACAAAGTTATAGCCATAATATTTCTTGATCATCATGAACTTATCGCGAGGCACCGTCAACCCAAAACAACATTTAAAAAAATAAATCGACATATATTAGGTACCGAGACCAGTCACCCATCAAAACATTTTCAACATTTTCATAACATTTCATAACATTTTCAACGGTATTGTCACGAAGCATCTTTTGATAATTTTCAATTGGAAATCGGTTCAAAATTAACCAAGTTATTAACTCAAAACCTGAAGTCACGTGTATAATAGGGGCATAAATACTATATGTGCTTCTACTGCAGCAAACATTGCAGCAGTTACAGGTGCAAATCACCCAGGGGCGCAGCCAGGGGGGGGGGGGGCACAGGGGGCACGTGCCCCCCCCCCCATTGGGTCGAGGGGCCCGAAGGGCCCCTCGGCCCAATGGGAGAAGGCCTCGGCCCCTCAGCCCAACTCCTATGATAGGTATCGACGTACAACTTACAGTACCTTATGCTGCATTAATTCTACGTCTTTTCACAAAAGTTCAGTGAAATTGATGTAGCACTTTGGGAGATCGTGACGTTTTAATGACGTCATGTTACGCCATTTTGGGTCGAAAAACGATAAATGTTTGACAAATCGTAGAAAATCGAGTTTTGAAGCAGATTGTAAATGAAAAACGTCAAAAGAAAGGAAATGGCATTCTCTTCAAAACTATTATCTCAGATTTTCGAAAGTGTGGGTTTTTGACTCCTAAAAATAAAAATATAAAATTTTCCAGAAAACTTTTACATTTTTTGTCTTTCTTGAAGATATGAAAAACGGAATATATCTGAGTGAACGATACCCAATATGGACGATACCCAAACCAAATTTCAAAGCAATATCTTAATTGACTTATGTAAATAACTCATGACGTCATTTTTTTAAGTTACGTTATTTTGGCTTTTATTGACCAGATACAGACAAATAAATGCAACTACTGTTTTTCTGAGACAAAACTGGTCTAGAGACATGCCTTTTTGATTTAGATAAATCAATTTCAAATTTTGACTTTATGTGACCTGACCTAACCATATATAGTGTCAGGTTGTGAAAATGGCTGCTACTATCAAATTCTACGTGTAAAATAACCTTCGTAGACTTCTTGCCAAAAGTGACTTTTTGTGACCTGACCTGACCTTGACCTTTGCTTACAATTGCACTTTTTCCTAATGCGGGAGATGCATTATATCTTTGAGAGTACTTTGTGCGATAATAGTCTCAATCTAAGGCTTTGGATGGAAAGTATGTCCCCAAAACTAAAATACCTTAATTTTGACTTTTGACCTGGCCGTGTCCTGAGATGTGACCTTATTTTGAAAATGTCTCGTACACTTTGATGCGGCTCATTGAGAGCTTTCGATTATGGCCTTGCGTGTCTCGCTGCGGTTGTTGGTTCGGAATATAACAAAGGGGCAGAATCTGCCCCCCCCCCCCGCCCCCAGCGTGTTCGACCGAATACTCCAGCGGGGCGCGGGTTAATTTGTCTTTTTAAGTCAGAAAATATGTCAAATTTTGGGCGAATTTGGGCGGTTTGAGGCAAGTTAGCTCCCCCCCCCCCCCTGCTGGATCTGCCAGTGGCCATATACTAAGACAAGCTACTTGAAAATCCCGTGAGCGCTTAACATTTTCAACGGAAGTTTTATACGTTGCTATTTTCTGAAGTTGTCTTTCCAAACTTATGACAGATCGTTTCGCGTAAAGCCCCTCCACACTCCATAGTCTACACATTAGTGACTGTGAACTACCTTGAATTTATGTGTTTCCAATGTCATGTCACAAACGTGAGCAATCGGGACAACGTAAAATGTTGAGGGCCAGACGTTCCGCGTTGCCTCTTATTGATTGTGTTGCTGCTGGGACCTTCAAGGTGCCTTGTGCGTGCATCTAAAATGGTTAACCCACTAACAGACGGGGTTCGCACCAAGTTCGAACCGACGGGGGGGGGATACCCGCCCCTACAAGATTGAAAAAGTCATGCAACGTATAGCGACAAACAGAAACAGGTTAGATAGCTCGAAACAATGACAGTACTAAGTCATTATTTTAGGTCAGGTCATTTAGGCCATTGAGGTCACCAGAGGTCAACAAAGGTCAAATTTAGGCCATACATGGGTGTCCTTACCAAAACCCGTCTATATCTCGGAACAAAAAGAGGTAGCGACGCGCGAGAAAAAAAAATGTCCGAAAGATTACTGGCGGATCCAGGGGGGCATCAGGGGAAAATCCCCCCACAGAAATCTGGGAGAGGGGGGCATTCAATACAAGTATGCCCCCCGCGCGTTCCCAATTTATCGTAAAATCGTCTTTGCAGCAGTCAAAATCCAGCTATCCTCAGTCAAAAACTGGAAAATTTCGCGCCGCTTCGCGGCATGACACAACTTTCGCAATTACTTATACAAATTTGGAAAATGGGAAAATGAATTCCATTAGGTAAGTGTCTGGCAGAGGCTCTCCTTGGCGGTTATTGCTGGTACTGGCGGATCCAGGGAGCATCAGGGATAAATACCCCCCCCCCTTCCACAGGAATCTTAGAGTGGCATTCAATACAAGTATGCCCCCCCCCCCCGCACGTTCCCTGCACTGAACGTGAAAACCAATGATGTTAGAAGAAAACTTCATGAAAACGGAATTTTTCTTCTTCTCTCGAGTGATTGATTTTGAAGTTTGTATGTATCCCTTTCTTTCAAAGATAGACACAACAGCGCACCTGATGCAATTCAAGCAGCCCCGGTGACACTTAACCCGCACCCCGCTGGGGGGGGGGGGGGGGGGCAGAATCAGCCCCCTCCCGGATTTTCTCAATAATTTCAAAACTATGATAGATATCAACGTCAAACTTCCAGTAAATTTTGCTGCATCAATTCTACGCCTTCTCACCCAAAGTCCAATTAAATTGATGCAGTATTGTGGGAAATAATGACGTTTTAATGACGCCATGCCCATGGCATGCCATTTTTGGCGGAAAAACGATAAATGTTTGAACAATCGTAGAAAATAGAGTTTTGAAGCAAATTGCAAATAAAACGTCAAAAGAAAATAAATGACATTTTCTTCAAAATGGCTATCTCGAATATTCGAAATTTTGTGTTTTTGACCGTCCAAAATAGGAAAAACTTTTTTTTCGGAGAAAACAAAAACAAAATATTTTTTGTTGTGAATTTGAAAAGTGAATTTCTTAGCTCGAATACCAAAGTAAGGCGACCGGCTCAAATGTGCAGGGAAAAATGGGGGTACCTTGTTGCCACAAAAAGATGCCCCCACGCAGTGGCGTAGCCAAGGGGGGGGGGCCAAAGGGGCCATGCCCCCCCCCCCCCTGGAGGCCAGGCGGGCCCCTCTGGCGACCGAGCGAGGACCCCCTGGGGCCGAAGGCCCCAGTGTTTTGGATGGTGTCAGGTTCCCGAAAAACGCCTTATGTCGCATAAAGAACGTCCACGAACAAATCTAACACGAATAAATAACAGCATTTAAGAGCTGGTATTTATTTCGAGGGCCCCTCAGGCCTTCCCAGGGCCTCCAATTCTTTCCGAGGGCCCCTCAGACATTTCGAGGGCCCCCTCAGGCATTTCGAGGGCCCCTCAGGCATTTCGAGGGCCCCTCAGGCCAGGCACGTAGCCAGGATTTCGTCCAGGGGTGTGGAGGGTGGGGGGGGGGGGGCGGCGCCTCGAAAGGGCCCCTTCCCGAGCGTTAACCCCCCTCCCCCCAACAAAAAAGGATATGTAAAACTCCACGGATTTCGGCCACTTTATTTTGTGAGGTTCAACTTTCCAGAGGTCCTCTGATCTGTCCAGGGGCCCTCTGGTCTGTCCAGGGGCCCTCCAGCCTGCTCAGGGGCCCTTCCGAACTGGCCAGGGACTGCACTGGCTGCTTTTTCACCCTGCCGACATCCTCAGGGGCCTCTCCGACCTGCCCAGGGGTCCTTCTGTGCTGGCCAGAGGCCCATTCGACGTAATCAGGGGCCATCTGACCTGCTCAGGGACCCTTTCGGTCTGGTCAGGGGCCCCTTTGACATGCACAGGGGCCCTTTGAACTTCCCAAGGGCCCTCTGGTCTGCCCAGGAGCCCTCCAGCCTTCTAAGGGGCCCTTCCAACCTGGCAAGAGACTGCGCTTTCTGTTTTGTCGCCTTGTCAACATGCTCAGAGGGCCCTTCGACCTGCCCTGGGGCCCCTCCGTGCTGACTAGGAGCCCATTCGGCATGTTCAGGGGCCCTTTTGGTCTGGTCAGGGGCCCCTCTGACATGCACAGGGGCCCTTTTAACTTCCCAGAGGCCCTCTGGTGCTGGTCTGTCCAGGGGCCCTCCAGCCTGTTCAGGGGGTCCTTAAAGGAAATAGTTCACCTTCGGAATTTTTTTCAGAACACGATTTTATTATATTTTTTAATACAGTTTCTTTTTTCTGTTTAAAAATGGTCCTACATCGCGCCAATTCAGGACAGAAGGTTGTAAATATTGATTTTATGGTGTGCGTTATTGGTCTGCGCATGCTCCATGACAGTGCTGGCACTTTCAGACGGTACGGTACATCATATATGCGCCGTATTCCTTCGCCAAAAAGTCAAATATCTTCGGCTGGAGAGTCTTTTCAGCCAAGAAAAGTTCCAGATAAGGATTTCTCAACACGGGCTACAAAACTGCTATTTCAGTTCAAAACCCATGTTGAAGGTAAACTATTTCCTTTAAGACCTGGCAAAGGACTGCACTGGCTGCTTTGTCGCCCTGCCGACATGCTCAGGGGCCTCTCCAACCTTCCCAGGGGTCCCTCTGTGCTGGCTTGGTGCACATTCGACGTGTTCAGGGGCCCTTTGACCCGCTCAGGGGCCCTTTCGGCTTGTCCAGGGGCCCTTCTGACATGTACAGGGCTCTGCTGAACGTCCAAGGGCCCTCTGGTCTTTCAGAAAGGGCCCTGGTGCCCCTAAAGAAGCTCTGAAATGCTCTAAACTCTTAAAGACCACGCTTCGCGTAGTCCATGAGCGTGGTCTCGTCGGCCCTTTTCGGTGCGCTGCGCGCCCGAAAAGGGCCCGACGAGCCTCCAGGGCGGGGGGGGGGGGCGGGTAGCCTCCCCCCTTGGCTACGTGCCTGCCTCAGGCCTACCGAGTTAATGTTATCGACTTTTAAGCGTTGGTTACAAAATGATCTGTCCGACCTCCTATTTCCCTAAATATGGCAGCATTTGGTAGCATAGCCAACGAGCTACAATAACAGCGCAAGCCCTCATGTGGATGCGCGTGAAGTTATTGTGACGTTAGGACAAAATGTATTGGGGTCTGGACGTTTGGAAGAAGACGTTTGGGATGGGTAGTGGTGGTGGGGGCACGGAAGTTTTTTTTAGGGGGAATCCCAAAGTCTTACATTTCTGAAAACTCATCAGATTTTGCTTGCTTATGCATTGATAGCTGATTTAAAACAAACTTTCCTTAGATAAAGTTGCTTAGATTTTCTTATCAGGAAATGTGTACATTTTGTGCTGATTTCAGGCGGTTTGACGGTTGCTATGGCCCCTTTTCCCCTGGATCTGCCAAGTTTTTTTTTAGGTGGGGGGGAATCCCAAAAAGTCTCACACATTTCTGAAAACTCATCGGATTTCGCTTGCTTATGCATTGATAGCTAATTTAAAACAAACTTCCTTAGATAAAGTTGCTTAGATTTTCTTATCAGGAAATGTGAACATTTTTTGCTGATTTCAGGCGGTTTGATGGGTTTGATGGGATATAAATTTTTACCCCCAAACTCGAACCCTAGATCCGCCAGTGTGTGGGCCCCCAATTGGCTACGAGGGCCCCTCTGATCCCGTTTGCCCCCCCCCCCCCTGGCCGAAATCCTGGCTACGCCCCTGCCCCCACGGAGAGAGGCTGGATCCGCCAGTGCGAAAGATAATTTAATTTGTTGTCACTCAGGCTTCATCAGATTTGATCTCGGGTCAATAGCTAGCTCAGGGAAGGCCATCGAACGTGAAACATTCTCAAAATAGCGGAATTGTTTTTAGGGAATAACTTTTGAGATACGCATGATAGAGTGATACTTACAGTGTTCACCATTGTGATTATCTGTCGAGACACATCGAATGGTATATCGGATGATCATGACCTAGTTAGGACATATTCGAAAATTGACCTGTCCTGTGCTCAGGTCAAGGCAGATCAAGTTCAAATTTTACATCAATCAACGTGTCTCGACGAGCGAAGCATACTGTTGATAACTCCATTACTCTACCTTCATTTGGCAGAGTTATTGCATGAAAAACACATAACCTCTTGGGTCACCTGAGTTGACCTCGTGGAGGTCACATACCAAAAATGTGATTTGGATCTTTGCATTTGGCACAAGAATGGTGTAGGCACCTGGTGGAAACTGGTCAAATTTAAGTGTTTTCTGTGGATTTCTAAGTGTTTTTATTTTCTCCATTTACTTATAATGGAAGTTTATCAAATTGAATTGACCTTCGGTCACCGATATTACAAATTCGAGATATACGCATTGTAGGTACTTATGGGCTATGGCCTAAATAAATCCTGTGAGTTTCAAACCGCTCGGTCGATCACTTTGGCACGACCACAAACTTTCAAAAACTTGCTTGGAGGTGGGATCACTTAACTTGACTTGTTGACCTGACCTGAGATGACTCGAGATAAAAAATAGCACACAATTTGGGTGATTGTTCCCCAAAGAGTTACGCCAAGTTTGGCGGCGCTGCGTGTCGACGTTTTACAATATTTACGAAAACCTCAGGGGACGGATATCCGCCCCCCAAGTCGGTGCGCGTGTTAATACTTCACATCATGGTGCCAACAGGGATCAGTTGCCGCATTTTGGGGGGGATCAGACTAAGAACTTATCAGTCAATCTACGCATAGGTTCTGTTTGACATGGGCCTGTCCGACGTTTTTTGTTGCGACTATTTGGGGGCCCGGCAAAATATTGTGGCCCAAATTCGAGGATATACCATTTTGCGCCTTTTTTGGAGGGGCGTTGATCGAGAGGGCTCCTCGGGATGCTGTGCCTCACCCCTTGACGAAGGTCTGTCTTCGCCCCTGGATCTGACCTTAGGTCACCGATATTATAAATCCAAGAGAAACGAATTGTAGGTACTTATGACCTTATTAAGTCCTGTGAGTTTGAAACCGCTCGGTCAATGACTGTGGCTTTGGCACGACTTTCAAAAACTTGCTTGGAGGTGGGGTCACTTAACTTTCAAAAACTTGCTTGGAGGTGGGTTCACTTAACAGGACCTGTTGACCTGACCTGAGATGACTCGAGATACAAAATTACACAAAATGTGGATAATTGATGCCCAAAGAGCTATGCTAAGTTTGGTGGCGCTACACAACGCCGTTTTCCCAATATTTACGAAAACCTCTGATGGGCGGATATCCGCACCCCATGTCGGTGCGCGTGTTAACACTTCATATGGTGGCAAAGGGAGTCAGTTGCCGCACATTATTTTGTATCAGACTACGTACTTATCAGTCAATCTACGCATGGGGTCTGTTCAACGTGGGTCTGTCCGACGTTTTTTTTCCTCTCGATAATTTAGGACCCCTGCAAAATATAGAGGTATGAATCCGAGGAGATACCATTTCGCGTTTTTTTTTGGGGGGGCCCTCTGGGGATGCCGTGCCCCTCCCTTGCCGAAAGTCTGGCTGCGCCCCTGAAATCACCCATCAAAAGATGTGCCTTGTCAAGATGAGTGTCGGCATTACTTTCAATTGGAAATCCAATAGAAATTGACAAAGTTATGGCCAATAATATTTATAGATCATCATGAACTTATCGCGAGGCACCGTCAACCCAAAACAAACATTGTCAAACGTCAATCGACATATTGTAGATGCCGCGACCAGCTACCCATTAAAGCATGCGTATTGTCACGAAGCATGTTTTAGTAATTTTCCATTGGAAATCGGTTCATAATTGACGGAATTATTTACTTAAAACCTAGTCACATGATGTTTCAGATTTGTCGTGTTTGCCTTGGACCACAACAGCGGTGACAGCGCAATCTAGACGAATCAGCTTCGTGAAACGGATTTTGAACACCAGACGAGGAACGAGCCTTCCTTGCAATTTTGTTACCAAACACATGATGCGTTTCAGTGGCGGTCGGTTATTATAGAGTTCAGTGCGGTCGGTTCAAATAGCGAAAACGAAGTGCGGTAGAAATGCTAATGACGTATGCGAAACGTCACGAGATTTGTCCCTTTAAAATAGCTCCCAATAGCTCAAACGGTTTTTGCGTTGAAACTAAGCAACTAGGTCGTTTTGGAAGGACGAATTTCCGATTTGGAGATTTATCAGTGCTATCGACAATCTGGCTATCTCAGTTAAGAACTAATGTTATAGGTTCACTATTCCCTCTAAAGGAAATAGTTCACCTTCAACATGGGATTTTGAACTGAAATAGCAGTTTTGTAGCCCGTGTTGAGAAATCCTTATCTGCAATTTTTTTTGGCTGAAAAGACTCCAGCCGAAGATATTTGACTTTTTGGCGAAGGAATGCGGCGCATATATGATATACTGTACCGTCTGAGAGTGCCAGCACTGGTCTGAGCATGCGCAGACCAATAACGCACACCATAACATTAATAATTTACGACCTTCTGTCTTGAATTGGCGCGATGTAGGACCATTTTTGAAAAGAAAAAAAGAAACTGTATTAAAAAATATAATCAAATCGTGTTCTGAAATTTTTTCCGAAGGTGAACTTATTTCCTTTAAAGGGAATAGTGCACCTTGAACATTAGTTTTTAACTGAGATAGCCAGATTGTCGGGAGTACTGAGAAATCTCCAAATCCGACATTTTCCTTCCAAAAAGACCTAGTTGCTGAGTTTCAACGCAAAAACCGTTGGGTTTATTTTATTTTATTTTAAAGGGACAAATCTCGTGACGTTTCGCATACGCCATCACTACTCCACTGTGATTTCTACCACACTTCGTTTTCGCTATTTGAACCGACCGCCACCGAAACGTATCAACTTTGTCAATTTGGAATCGATTTCCAATTTAAAATAACCAATAGAAGCTTCGTGAAAAGACGCATTTCTTATGGGTGGTTGGTCGGTATTCATGCAATATATCGATTACATTTTGACAAAGTTCGTTTTTTGTTTACGTTGAATTGACCCTTAGCTCAAAATATTTTTGGCTATAACTTTGTCAATTTTCTCAGGATTTCCAATTGAAAATAATACCGACACTCGTCTTGAAAAGGCACACATTTTGATGGGTCGCTCGTACCAGTAGCTGCAATATTCTCCGCAATAGAAGCACATGCAGTATTTAATTAAATACATTAGGAATACATTCTGCATGTGGTTAGTTTTAAGTAATGATACCTTTCTCAATTGTGAACCGATTTCCAAGTAAAAATTACCAATAGATGCTTCGTGAAAAGACGCATTTGTTGATTGGTAGCTGGTCGGTGTTTATGCAATATATCGATTCAATTTGGAAAAAGTGTGTTTTTTTGTTTACGATGAATTAACACTTAGCTCGAAATAATATTGGCTATAACTTTGTCAATTTGCATTGGATTTCCAATTGAAAATAATGTCGACACTCGCCTTGAAAAGGCACACCTTTTCATGGGTGGCTCGTACCGGTAGCGGCAATATTAACTGCACATCCACACATTTATTTACATCCACCACACACACCGATGAACACACATATAAACACATTTGTGGGTAGGTATATGATATATCACATTTATTTATGCACATGAACATTATGGGTATGTGTTCACGCAACGCCAATCCAACTCTACTCATACAAGGCCATAGTGTAAACATTCACACATTTTCAATCGCGACCAATATACTTGCGAGTCGTGACCCAGTGAACGAGGTTGTTAGTGTTGCTTACATATTCTGATTCAAGGATAGACTTTTGCCGGTATGACATCGCAACTGGTTTTGGTGACGCAAGATTCTTGTGACGTCACATGTATTAATATCAATATTTTTCCCATTTATGACAAGTTGGTACATTTTTCGCAAAAACGAATGCCAGAACCATCATTAGGACACTCTTTCCATCAGTCCACGTACTTCTCCCAAGGTGCCCTATTCCCTGTAACCCGCGCCGTGCCCGCGCTCGGTGCCACCTTCGCCCGCCGTGCCGGGGGGGGGGGGGGGGATTAGACACCCCCTTTAACTCAAAAACTAAAAGGGCTAGAAAGACGCGGAAAAAAACGTTCGAAATCTCTCAACAAGCACATTCGAAGTTACTTCGTGTATTTTTTGCTTAAGTCAATATTGAGGTCACCAGACTGCAGACTGGATATTTATTCGACTCTGATTGAATCGATGGGAATCGTGCAATCAAAATCCGTTGAATCAAAGAAGAATCGATTCACCACCAAATTATTTGATTCATGAATCATGATTGAATCAAAACCCGCATTGAAACAAAGCTGATTTAATCCAAAAGACTGTGCAATGCTATTTCAATGGTGATCAAACGTGATTTGATCCAAAAATGTTTTTATTCTTTGAATCGGAAAGAATCATTTCTCAAAATGGTTATCTATGAATCAAACGGTGACTAAATTATGAATATTCTAAAATGAATCGTGATTGAATCCTTCCAAAAAGAAGGTGAATGATTAACCAGTCTGCACCAGAGGTCATCAAAGGTCAGATTTTCCAGTTCTAAGACTTCGCTTCGAACACCCACAAATATATCGGCAACTATGATATCTAGAAACAAACGAGAAAAAAAAATATCGAAAGGTCTTGAAAAAATCAATCACATTTCGTGTCCTCGGATTTAGCTCAGGTCAAAAGTTTAGGCTCCAGAACTCATCAAATGTCAAAAAGGCTATTTTTTAGCAAAGCAGTTTTTCACAAATAGCCTTTTACCTAATACAAAATAAGGCAATACTTTTGACGCCATCGTGTTTGTCTCGTCAAGGCAATTCAGCTCATATTAGTGTTGACCAGGTTAGATCAACTTAAAAATTTGACCTCAGATCAAGGTCAAGTGGTGACCCAAGTAGGTCATGCTGCATATGGGAAGACGTGCCTGGACGAGACAAACACATTGGTGTCGGTTTCACTTCTCTATCGTCATTCTGTCGAGAGTTATTGACAACAAAAATGTTGGTGACCTCGGATGACCTCGGCTGACCCTGTAAGGGTCACTAAAATGGCACCTAGGTCATCAAGAATGGCCTATAATAACATGATCCAGAAGGAATTAGACTGCTATCTTGCGTATCCTCGGAATAAGAATCATTTGAATATTTCCCTAATGACTTATAATGGGGAGGTCACGAAATTGACCCGACCTTAGGTCGCTGAAATAAAAAAAAACAAGATGAATGAATTGTAGATATACATATGACCTTATGAAATTATGTAAGTGTAAAACCGATCATTCAAAAACTGTGACTAGCACGACCACAAACGTTTTTTTTTAGGTGGAGTCACGTGACCTGGTCTGGTAACCTGACCCGAGATGACATGAAGTCAATAATTTTGCATAATGTGAACAATTAATGTTCGAACAGCTGTGCCAAACACGGTGTCGCTACGCGCCGCCGTTTTACCGCTATCCTCGAAAAACCTGAGGAGGTGTCTAAGCCCCCTCCCCTGGCACGGTGCGGGTTAACCCGCGAGTTACTGGGGTATATTTCATAACGCGACTTACGAGGGGGGGCTATTTTTTGCCCCCCTCGGATCTCCGGAACTACTAGACCGAATGTACAAATTCAAACGGCATTCGATAGCCCTGGGAAATTTATCGAGGGAAACATAATATTGTTGACCTCGGGGTCACCGATGACGTCACAGGTCAGGTCAAGTACAAAATGTTTGACCGTGTCAAAAGGTCTCGATGGATGGAATTGTCGCGCAAAATTGCGATATTAAACGCATAAGCTGTCGATAAATCGGTATGATTCGTGTGTCTGACACTTCTAAGTACCTTTCTAAGCTGTTTATGACCTTGGGTCAGGTCAAGGTCATCCGAGGTCACGAGGTCAAACTGCAGATTACGGTCACTGGGCGTTGTAACACATGTTTATGGGTTTGTTTATCGTCTAGAATGCGTAAAATGACCTTAGAACATTGTTTGTTTCATATAAATAGAAGTAAAGAGCAAAAATGGAAATGCGTTTTTTATGCATAGTAATGCTGTGAGAGGTGGTCGATTTTTGTCATTCAAAGGTCATAACTGAGTAATTTTAGAAGATATTGACTTCAAATTTGGTACACATATTCACCGCACACGTCTCGATCACATGTATTCCGATTTTTGATAATTCTTATTTTTTCTTGAAAATTTTGTAAAAACAATAAAAAAAAATGTATTTGGATTTCTCAAAATTTTGAATACAAAAAAACTCAAAAATCTGAGATAGCAGTTTGATAGGCCGGTCTATTGTCAGTAATTTGATTTTAGACAATTGAGTTTATCTCAAATATCGTACCTTTGACAGCGTTTTCCGCAAACCATTATTTTGCAACCAAAACCGAAGAACATGACGTCACTGTGACGTCATTTCCGGTTGGCCTATCATAACCTTATATTTTTCCTTCTGCCAACATGTGTAGAATTAATGTGAAAGAAGTTACTGCAAGTTTGGTGACGATAACGGTGTTCGTTTAAGAGTTATTGCAAAATAACGGGAGGGGGGGGGCAAAAAATAGCCCCCCACCCCTCCCTCCCCCCCCCCCCCCCCCCCCCCAGTAACTCGCGGGTTAAACAAAAGCCATCCATAAGTATTTGGTTATATTTTAAGAGCATGTGTCATATGTTAGAGAATATAGATAGGATATCAGTAACATTGACAAACAACGCTCTTAAACTGTACTTTGCAGCCTCTTGGAAATGGTTCTGGAGTTACGTAATGTTATCACACGAGGCCGGAAAAAACGTTATGACGGAGCTACGCAGAGAAACAAAACGGGCCGACAAATAACAGAAAGCCAGCTGGGCGGTGCAATGGTCTCTGCAGCCTCAGAGTCAGGACTTACACACCGTGCAACGCAACGTTACGATAGTGCAACGCACAGTTACGATCGTGCACCGCAACGTTACGATAGTGCAACGCAACGTTACGATAGTGCAACGCACAGTTACGATCGTGCACCGCACAGTTACGATAGTGTAACGCACAGTTACGATCGTGCACCGCACAGTTACGATCGTGCACCGCACAGTTACGATAGTGCAACGCACAGTTACGATCGTGCACCGCAACGTTACGATAGTGCACCGCACAGTTACGATCGTGCAACGCACCACTGCGATCTCGCCGCAAATAGACGGAAACGGCAAACCTAGCCTACTGCTCAAGCCATGGCATGCACATGTCGCAGTCTTTTATCTAAGCAATTTTTACCAAGGAAAGTATGCTTTAAATCTGCTATCAATGCATAAGCAAGCGAATTCCGATGAGTTTCCAGTATTGTGTGATACTTTTTGGAATTCCCCCCCCCCCCCCCCCAACAAACAAACAAAAAACGTTATAGATCCGTCTTTGTTCGTGAATGCCGAAATTATGAGGCAGTCGATCATCGCACTCGGTGCTCACATAATTGCCCACTGCCTTAAGTACAATACTTGCCAGGATCAGTTATCGTCGATCATAATACCTCGTTCAGAATTTCCTACGAACGTGCAATGCGTATCCGACCTTACATGAATGAAACGGCTGAAATGAAGCGATTTTGATCAGACAAATGGCGTGAAAATCATCGTTACAAGAAATGCCTGCGCTATGTCAGCCGTTTCCAATACAGCCTTGATTGTTCAGGCAAATGGCATAACAATGGTGATTTCGCGAAGATTACGGAAAACGGCGGCGTTACATGAACTGCCTAGGCTTTACAAGTAACGGCGGGTTACGGTAACAGCCTACGACACCTACCACCATCCTACGACTACCAGCCTACGACACACCGGAGTTGAACGGTAGCGGCCCGCTTCCTGCTCAGACTGTCACTGTTATGCAATGTAGGCAAACAGTGACGCCCTACCACTCCGACCGTCAAGGGTGGCCACGAACTGCACTCTTATAACGTCACCCGTCGCGCGAACTGCTCACGACGCCACTTGGTCAGCGTCAGCCGATTCGCAGACACCGGTGACTTCAGTCTGTGTTTCACAACGACAGCCGACTCATCCTCACAGCAGTGGAGTCCCGCTCCACCCGGTGGTGATCGACAGAGTCTCGCCTCCCAGCGGCCCCACCCGGTGGTGATCGACAGAGTCTCGCCTCCCAGGGGCCCCACCCGGTGGTGATCGACAGAGACCCCGTTTACATGAGTCAGCGAAACTAACGATAAGCAAACCATACGTAATTTTTACTCATGTAAACGGGTCCTAGCGGGGAGAAACTGACGATCTGGCATATCGTAAATTTACACTAGCGCTATCGGAAATTTACGTTAGACGACTGACAACGAAACTATTATTTCATTTTGTTTATAGATATTTTACAGAAATTTAGTTAAAATCGGAAAGCTTGTTAAAAATAATATGCGTAATATTTATATTTATGTTCTCGAAACGTTTTGTAACTAATAATTGTACACTATATGTCTACGGATGCGGGCGGCGGCGAACGATGGAGAGGAGCATCCGCCGGCTGGCGCCGACAAACAATTACGGAACGGGCGCCAGCGGGAGTCCCGCCGGTCGGCGTGGGGAAAGCCGGGCCTTCGTTCCGTAATTAGCACGTGGCTAAACTGATGATAAGGGAGGGGAGACTGGGCTTGTTTTGTGTTTTGACGGGCGCTGGAGTCGGGTCATTTACCGTAAATTTACGCAGACACCGGCGGTTGACTTATGTAAACGGGTCGAGTTACCGTCATTTTTGCGTCAATTTGCTTATCGTAAATTTACGGTAACAGCCGATCGACTCATGTAAACGGGGTAACTGACTCACCTCCCAGCACTGGCACATCCAGCCGTCGTTTTTTTTTGGGGTGGGGGGGGGGGGGGGGGGGGGGGGCAAATCGGTGAGAGGCACTGGCGGATCCAGCCTCTCTCCGTGGAGGGGGATATTTTTGTGGCAAAAACGTACCCCCATTGTTTTTCCTCCGCGGATTTGGGCCGGTCATCTTATTTTGGTATTTGAGCCTAAGAAATTAACTTGTCAAATTCACAACAACAAAAAATGTGGATTTGCTTCGGATTTTATTTTGTATTTTTAGGGTTCAAAAAAGCCAAATTTCGGACAATCCGAGATAGCCATGTTGAGGAAAATCTCATTTCCTTTCTTTTGACGTTTTTTATTTGCCATTTGCTTTGCAACTCTATTTTCAACGATTTTTCAAACATTTATCGTTTTTCCACCAAAAATGGCTTGACATGACGTCATTGAAACGTCATTATCTCCTACAATACTACATCAATTTCATTAATAGTAGATGAGAAGACTTAGACTGGATGCAGAATAAGGTATTGAAAGTTTCACGTTGATATCTATCATAGTTTTCAGGTTATTGAGAAAATCCGGGAAGGGCAGATACTTCTGATAAGGTTTGAGCTAGAAGTACCTATCTCAACATAGGTACCTACCTACAGTTTGTTTGATTTTGATTGCACAATTGCCATTGGGACCTTCGTGAGAATCACACGTGAATTTTGTACACACCGCTGTCACGCGTCCCGAAAAGTTATTTCCACAAAAGCAACGCGTCATTTTTGACAACCATTTGCGCCGAAATAGCGTGTAGATTGGATTCCAAATTGATACCATATGAAGTGTTCTTCCTACATGTACACAAAAACGTTTGTTCGAGCTTCAGTTCCGACTGGCAGCTTGCTGGCCGCTATTTTCTCGTCCAGTTGAGCTTTTTTTAAGCCCTGATTTGATGGTAAGAGTCGCGTTTTCCGAAATTTCCCAATTTTTCACTGCGGATAGCTGGCCTCTGAAGTGTCTAAACTCTCTAAAGACCACGCTTCGCGTGGTAAAGAGCCCATGATACCGCGCTTCGCGCGGTCTCGTCGACCCTTTTCGGCGCGCTGTGCGCGCCGAAAAGGGCCCTCCTGGCCTCCAGGGGGGGGGGGGGCGCACCCGCCCCCTCCCCCTTGGCTACGTGCCTAGTGGCAGGGCACCCACAAAGCTGAAATGGGCACCCACAATAGTCTTTCGGCACCCACAATCAAGAACATGTTTCAAAATGCATAATAATTAAAAACTTTTTGTTCAAGATCAAGATATCGCTGATCGTCAGATGTTACAATTGTAATGATTGGTTTTGTATGCCAAGCATCAGTTTGAAATCTTCCCAGCCATTATGATCGTACTTTTCCTAGCACATAATACGTTTTGCTATGGCACTAGCTGTCAAGAAAGTAGAAACTAAGCGTTGATTTATTAAAACCTTGCTTTATTTCATGCTGGAAGTTGTTCGATGCACATGTATTTACATCAACGTCCATATAGTTTTCCAAAGAAGTCCAAGTTCCAAAGTCCAAAGAATTTTGGAAGCCGAAGGCGTGTCTGGATCGATGGAAGTTTCAATTGTAACTGTGCTATAAAGTAGGTTTTAGTAACGGATAAATGCACACCTAATAGTTTTGATAATAGAGTGTTAAAGGGACTGTCCCACCTTTGTGAAAGTTGTCGAATCACACTTAATTGTATGTCTACATGTCAGGCCAGGTCAGCTGAACATGTAAGCGAACTTTTTTCCGAAAAAAAATGTTTATCTTGGAAGATATTCAACTTTTAGTTTTAAGCGGAAAGTTGGGTTGGTGACGTCATATAATTGTTTTTTAATAACAGGGAAATACTTTGTGCTGCCAAATGTATGACACAATTTTTTGTCGGCATATATTGCGCAGAAAGAGCGAACCACCCGGTGTCTAGATTGGCTTAGATTGCGAACCACGAAGAAATGAAATGAAAATTCGAGAAATGAAAGACGAAAATATTCCAAGGCTGACGTTAAAACAAGTCGACTATCATTACCAGTTGGGTAAAGAGACGACGCTGTCGGTTTAGATGCCCTATTCAAATACACATGGGCCTTATTTTTTTTACAGATGTCAAATCAAACTCGAATATCTTTTTTATTAGATCATTGTGGTTGTTTTAACTGCTACCATACTTAATTTCAATGCCAAGCCATCACAATGGCCATCTCAACTCAAATATAATGTTAAGGTGGGATAGTCCCTTTAAACGAAGTTAATCTAATTTTCATAAACAGACGCTTTTATTTTGTGATTTGCCCGCACAAGTGACTTTAAGCAGCGTCCTCATAATAGAGGTCGCTGTCAGGCCGAAACGAAACAGGCGGCAGGCCCTACGTCTTTGAATAACTGTCTTCGTATTATGGATTCTATGTAGGGGAGTATGTACCTACCCGAAACGATGTTTCGTTCGGACTGAAAGACGAACGAAGACATTTTGTATTTAATAATGATTGAAACGATGTAGTCGGGACGGACACATAAATAACATGTGCAAATTGTAACCGATAAACGGAAAACAAAACAAAAACACTAAAAGTTATCTTCATACTTAGTGTAGACGATCGTAGATGTTTCAATTTCCAATCGATCAATGTGTTGAGCAATTAACAGAAAGACGTAGGTAAACCATAGGGAAGGTGGGGGAATTTAGACCACCACTGGGGTAATTTGAACCACCACCCTTCCGGTCAAATCCAGAGCTACGATCCATCTCAAATCGCGATATCTACGATGCTCGACACAAACGACAGGCGCGAGCATATGTTGTTGAAATGTTGTTTTGCACGGAACTTATCTAAAATGTGAATTCAACAATCCGTCAGTTTTATGAGAATTATGACGATGACTTAGATCATCTTCACCATTGGTCGTAAGGAGAAATTGTTATTCTGACATCACCAGGTGTCAATGCCGCAGCAATTGGAACATCGTTGACAGGACATATTAATGTCTCCCGAAGTATCGGAACGGGGTTATTTGAACCACTGGTGTTCCTTATCACTCAATCATTAGAGGGAAATAATGACCTTTCCCACAAAAAATGGAGTTAGCACTTGAAATCGCCAGACGAGACCAAAATATATTGTAAATTCATCACATTTTGCATGAAAACTTTCCTACCGAAAGATATTTCAAGTTATAGTTGATAAGCGTTCCACACTTTTAACGATCGGTACTTGCAAGTACTTTTGGTCCTCATCAAACAGCGGGCTTTTCCCGTATTGCTTTTTTACGCAATGGAGTGGAAAATATATGGTGCGTTCTGCTTGTAGTGATTACATGCCCGGCGATCCTCTAAAACTAACAGCGATTGGAAAAAGTGGCAATCAAATCGGAAGCTCATCGATGCACATCAACGGCGGCATAGTTAGTGGTTGCCACCCTCAATTTTTGAAAATTGATTCCTTGTTTTCAACATTAGGAGTTTTGTATAATTTGTCTGTGGCTGTATGTAACACTATGCTTTATATTATCATGAAAAATAATATTTGTCCCCAAAAAAACTAACAAACAATAACACAAAACTGGCAATTAAATCGGAAGCTCATCGTTGCACATCGACGGCGACCTATTTAGCGTCGGCGATTTGTTTACAAAGTCATTGTCATGCTTCTCGGCGCACTTAACCATTGTGGCGAGTTGTTCCTGATTAGTATATCCAAGTTCCGTAGCAGGCTTTGTTAATGACGCCACTGGTGCCATTCTTGTGTAGCATTGCAAAATATATCTGATTTTGAGTTGAAATCTAATTAAAGACTTTTTCAAATTATTGTTTTTAAGTTTGAATTTTCTTGTTAATCATTAAAGGTATTTTATCACTGTATTTCATAGTAGGTGACACTTCAGAAACTTATGACGTAATAATATTGTATCCAATATGCATTTCCCTCGCCTTTTGCTGTTGTGGCGCAGTGCCGAGTGCTTTGCGAATACTTGCTTGCCTGGGGTTCAAATCATTCCGCCCTTATTTCATTCGAGTTGGTATAGTTTGCATGTTGTTGTTATTCATGACTTATACTGATAGTCAGTCATGCATCACGGATGCTTCACGGATTACTTCACGGATCAGTTTGATCGGAAACGTCACAGAGCCTCCAAAAATGCCGCACTCGATGTAAACAATGGTAGGGAAGGACGAATTTGTCAATGACCTTCATGAAGCACACAAGGTACTTGTGTATTTTTTCCAAACTTACAACTTTGAATTTGGGAATAATTCTATTGAATTCTTAAATTTAAATAAAATAATTTTAAAACCATAACGGTAGCCTAAGAAATTGTTGCTAACAAAATCAAAAGGTCATTATTTTCCTTTAAGTATGAGTAGTGATACTCGTTACTCGAAGCTTGCCTTTATCATAAACTAGTGCCGCCAGCTTGCCGCCGGCCTATATCAGCTGACGAGCATGTCAACGTTTCGCGGCATCGGGATCGGGAGACAGCTACCTTTATCGCAGTCATTGCGCATTGCGCCGCATTAAGCAACAGCCCAACAGGTATGGGAGAGTGGGGAGAACGGGGACCTAGGAGAAGTGGGACAGTGTGATTATTTGAAGAAAGACATGGCCTATTCGATTCATTTTGGTTTATTTACGCACTATTGTGACTTCTGCACATCACTATGACAACAGCTTCCTTTTCCGTCGCAGCCTCTTCGTGATACGTGAGTGCTCCTGAAAAGTGTGATTGTTAATGGTTTGTTAAGGACCAGTGTCAGGGCTGCCGTATTATCTGGCAACTCCACCCAGAGGCAGGACCGGTGGCAGGGCTGCCGTATTATCTGGCAACTCCACCCCAGAGACCAGTGATGGCCTACGTTACGCTACGGTATGTTTTTGGTATCACGTAGCTAAACAAAATCCGTAGCGTAATTGAAGTATTTCGTAGCGTACTACCGAAAAATATTCCAATAACGTAACTGCTACGCAAGGCATTTCGTAGTATAGCATCAGGGGGTGGCCCACAGCGGGGAGGGGCAGGGGCGGGCAAATATTGCGCCCCCTGACTTAAAGGAAATAGTTCACCTTCAACATGGGGTTTTAACCGAAATAGCAGTTTTGTAGCCCGTGTTGAGAAATCCCTATCTGCAACTGTTCTTGTCTGAAAAGACTCTCCAGCCGAAGATATTTGAGTTTTTGGCACTGCAGGGAGCTTGCGCAGACCAATAACGCACACCATAAACTTAATAATTTACGACCTTCTGTCCTGAATTGGCGCGATGTAGGACCATTTTTGAAGAAGAAAAAAGCTGTATTACAAAATAGAATAAAATCCTGTTCTGATAAATTTTCCGAAGGGGAACTATTTCCTTTAAAGAGGCCCCATAAAAACCGAGGGAGGCCCCTCGCAAATATAATAAATACTGAGCAGTTCCTAAATAAATAGACAATTGGAATCAGTTTCGAGTCGCTCCTTGAAATAACAAACAGTAGATGTTCGAGGAGGCACCTAAATAGATAAGCGTGACAAGTTCCAAGGAGGCCAAAGACAATTGAAGAAAACTCCAAGAAGACTCTAAAAACAACCTACACAATCTCCAAATATCCCCTAAAGAGATGACCGACACAAGCACCAAGAAGACCGCGAAAAGAAAACCGAGACAAGCTCCTAAGATGCCCCTAAGAAGACAACCGATATAGATTCCACATATGTAGGCCCCTACGACAATAACCGGGAAAGCTGTTCATGGGATACTTCAGATGAGACTTCTAAATCCACAAATTATTCCTAGAAAGTCTCTAGAAAGGCAGTCGGTGAAATTTTTAACGAGGCACCCACGAAAATAGCAGGGAACTTTTTCCTCAAATGGGTCCCTTGCCTTTGGTTTGTCCCTCCCCCGACACATCCATGGTGCTGCCCTGCAGACCATATGTTGCTGATGGTAATGGGTATCTCATTGGTATCCTATATAGCTGAGGGTAACCTTATTGTTAAATTCTAACGTCTTATGGATCGGTGGTTAGATTACCGTTTCCCTGTTTCCCTGCAATTAACGCGCCATATATTATTGACTCAACTCGCCATTGACTGGCGTCTCAGCCGAAGGTTGGCAAATCTTGCTCCTCAGTCGAGACGTGGATACTGTTGTCACAAACGTTTTAAAAATCAAAGAAATGTTGTGCAGCAAAAGCGGTGTGATATTTTTGAGTGGTGTGATATTCTTTGCGTTTGTATAATGCCTAGACTTTTACGGCTGATTTTACGTTTAACCTAGTTTTCATCAAACTCGTAGATTGTGACGTCACTGAATTTACAGTCAGTATCATAAAAGAAGTTCTCGACATTTTTTTCTTCAGTTTGAAATACTTATAAATTAAGTCCGAATATTTTGAGTGAACGAATTGTCGAGGTCAGGTTCCGCGCTAAGCAGAGCTTTTTGCACAGGCCCTGACCCAACCATCAGACCTCGCAATTCCTGGTAAACGGCAGAATTTAGAAGCGAAAGTTTTGCGTACCCGAACATACCTGGACATTGGACAAGATCCGCCCCACCTTCTGGCGTCACCTGACCTGTGCGTGTGCGACGAGTGCGACCGCTGCCACCATCCGCAGGCCATCCTAGCCAGGGACAAATAACGAGTGTCGAAGCGACTCGAACCCAGCCTGCCACACTGAGTGAGGTCTGAAGCCCAGCGCTCTCCCGTCTGAGCTACAGGGGCGGACAAGTTAATGCTGGAAAAACTTGTGAGCCTGATAGCTTTATTAGTTTCTGATCTATTGCTATTACGAATGGTCCTCAGAAGAAGGACAATATTGACCCGCCAGCAGACGTGTCAATGATTCATATTTGTCATGAATCGATTCACAGTGATTCACGGACCATAATGAATGATTCAATCATGATTCAATCACTATACATTACCGTAATGAATGATTCAATCATGATTCAATCACTCAACATTACCATAATGAATGATTCAATCATGATTCAATCACTCAACATTAACATATGAATGATTCAATCTTGATTCAATCACTCAACATTAAAGAGAAGTGTCGACTCCTTTGTCTAACTCCTTTTATTTTGAATGTGCGACTCTAAGATTGTATGAGCGTGATAAGGAGGCTATGCTCTACCTGTGTGCCATTTTTCATGCAAACCAGAATAGTCTGCTGTTTGACCTTAAACATACGACCTGCTCTAAATCCTTTGATTTTGAATGTGCGACTCTAAGATTTCATGAGCGTGATAAGGAGGTTATGTTCAACCAGTGTGCTAATGTCCATGCAGATCGGAATATTCCGCTGTTTGACCTTAAACCTATCTGACCTGCTCCTTTGATTTTGAATGTGCAACTCAACAAGATTTTACCAGAATGATCACTAGGTCACTAGGTGTGTTCCAATTTTGAAGCTAATCCAAATAGTCTGCGAATGTATTTCCCAATGTGAATGTGGATATGAGCCAATTTGACACGCGTGTTGTTTATTTTGATTATAAAATGATATTTATAATATGTATTATACTTGCAAATTCCAAGTTCCAAAAGAATGAATGACTACGTTTCGCCTTTTTAAGCGAATAGAACATTTATTTAGATTTTGCATTAGGTATTATGTTTTATAAAGCATGATGTGGAATAAAGCGGCGCCGATGCGACAATGATATTTGGGACATCCGGAGGTCATGCAAATGTTTGTTTATGATTTAGTTTTTGATATGGTATAGCCTAGAAATTAGGAAAAGGTGGGTACCTTTTGATAATTTTACGTGTGAAAAATGTGTGCGTTTACTGTGTGGTTTATGAATCAAAATATGAGTTAGTTACCTTTTCTTAGTATTTAGGTGCCTACCCCTAACCCTACCAGTACCAAGGTATGCACCTAGTTAGGGCTGATTGAACAGTGGCTTTGTGCCCACTGGAGTTGGACACAAAGCCTCGCTTTCTTCATGCATAGATGAATTACAGGCTACAGCTCAGGACACAGAGCTCATATAATTGGCCATTAAGTCCACAGGGCACAGATAAATACTGGGCCGCTGACATATTTTTTGGACAGTTTATGCTGTTCGACCAAAAAAGAATGATTCTTTGAGCAATGAATGATTCAATCAGCCTATTTTATCTGTATGAATGATTCAATCAGTGACTCACAACAGGTTTGCGCATGAAGTGAATCGATTCATGAGTCATTCATTTGAAATAAAAATGATTCAATCAAAAGTAGTCGATTCACATTGAATCATTGACAAGTCTGCCCGCCAGTCAATGTCGTGTTCAGTGCCATACACCAGTAACAATCAGTCAGATTGCGGGTGCTAACAATCCGTGTTAGCTATGGCCGTTGCATCAATTATTTTCAATAACGATGATACTTCGTGCTACGAATATCTTCACAGCTGTCTGTCACGAAATAAATGCATGACGGCTGGTTGATAGGAAAGTCAGAAATGTGGATGAACGAAACATCACTGTTACATACTGTTGATTTTCCTGGTATCTTTTGTATCGTAGTACGATATATTCTAAGCTACGTTTAATGAAAAATAGCGTAATCGGTAACGTAGCAAAGTATAACGTAATGTAATTCGGTAGCGTAGCTTTGGCCTAAAAACCATACTTAACGTAGCGTAATTCCGTAGCGTAGCGTAGGGTAGGCCATCACTGCCAGAGACAGGACCGGTGGCAGGGCTGCCGTATTAACTGGCAACTCCATCCCAGAGACAGGACCGGTGGCAGGGCTGCCGTATTATCTGGCAACTCCACCCCAGATACATTAAGTACATTAAACAAAATATAATGCCTTATTGATTGCCTTGGACTTATGTTTGGAATCGTCTGAGCATATGGTATCAAATATCAACGCTTAAAACCGGGATGATTGTTGCAATTTCATTGAAATGTTAGTTTATTAAACGATGGCGGAGTGGGGAGAAGTGGGACCTTCAGGCCGACTGAATGCCCCTTCTGGCCGACCGAAGGCTCCCTCAGGCCGACCGAGGGTCCCTCATCCCAAGGGGGTACCCGCGGGTGACCAGGGTACCCCATTGGATACGCCCCTGCATGCGTCCCAGGTCTCCCTAGCCCGTCCCAATTATCCACATTTCTCACTTTTTATGTATAATGAAATTGAGTCTTAAATATTAGTAATACAAGCTCTGAAATAACAGGTTTTGAAGAGAAATGATTGTTCTGTCGAATGCTACTTCTTTCAGTTCCATAAATCGTTAAACTAATTTTTAGCAATTTTTCGAAGTTAACATTATTTTGGTGTCCGTTCTCCCCACTCTCCCTACGATATTTGACAGCCCACAGGGGCCGCAGGGGCCACGGTACTGATTGGCAGCCCTTTACGCCATATGACATTTGATTTTGTTACGTGTGTAAGGCATTGATTGTGCTGGTGCGAATAAACCCGGGCGTGAAGAGAAATTAGTATAGGAGAAAAGTAACGGAGTAACGGAGTAACAGAATTACGGACTACGGACGGACTAACGGACTAAAAAGTATCGAAGTAACGGAACACAAAAGTAACTTCCGTTACTCGGTATGTTACTGTAAAACAAATGCAACGAGTCCGTTTCTTCGTTACTAAAAAAGTAACTTCGTTAGTAACGGGGTAACGGAGTAACGGACCGGTGGCTACATATGTTCAATTCTATACGAACTGAACTAAGCTGTGTTGAATGTGTGCGCATTGCTATATACGAACTAACTAAGCTGTGTTGAATGTGTGCTCATTTCTATATACGAACTGAACTAAACTGTGTTGAATGTGTGCTCATTTCTATATGCGAACTGAACTTAGCTGTGTTCATTAGCGGATCCAGGGGGGGGCATGGCGGTCATGCCCCCCCCCCCCCCCCCAAACCGCCTGAAATCGGCACAAAATTGACACATTTCATGATATAGAAGACAATCTAAGCAACTTTTACTAAGGAAAGTTTGTTTTAAATCAGCTATCAATGCATAAGCAAGCGAAATCCGATTAATTGTCAGAATAGTGTGATTTTTGTTTTGCCCCCCCCCCCCCCCCCCTCCAACCAACGTTCTGGATCCGCCAATGGCTGTGTTGAATGTGTGCTCATTTATATACAAACTGAGCTAAGCTGTGTTAAATGCAGTGTTCGTCACTGGCCCACCAACCCCCAGCCCGGCCCAGCCCAGGCCCATGAACACCAAGCCCAGGCCCAGGCCCACCAACCCCCAGCCCGGCCCGGCCCAGGCCCATGACCAAGCTCAGGCCCGGACCAGGCCCGTTCGTCCAGGTCCGGCCCGTTCAGATTAAGCATATAAATATTTTCACAAAATGTGCAATCACTATCCTAGCATATTTATTTGTATACTATAAATGTGAAACAATGAACCAACTATGCTAACCAAACACAAACAAAAGGCCACAGCCACAGCAACAGTGTGTTGCTGTGGAAGTGAACTGCTGGTTGAAATATTTTTTTTGCAGCTCTAACCTGAGCTTCAACATTCTCAGCCCAGGCCCGTCCAGAGCCCAGTGATTTCCTTAAAGTTGAGGCCCAACCCAGGCCCAGCCCAGGCCCGGCCCATGGCCCATAGGGCCAGCCCGTGACAAACTCTGGTTAAAGGTGTGCTCATCTCTATATACGAACTGAGCTAAGCTGTGTTGAATGTGTGCCCATCTCTATATACGAACTGAGCTAAGCTGTGTTGAATGTGTGCCCATTCCTCATTCCTACGTCTAACTGGATTATTTCCATTGACATGTTTACTGAAAAGTAGGTATCGGAGTGTTCGAGGGTGGAGAGACAATAAACTAATCTGAATTTGAATTATTACCCCCCAGGTAGTCTTCCGAACCAATGATAGTATTGAAACCCAAAAGACAACAAGCTGTTATAAATGTTATAGTTGCTATGGGGTTTTGCTGTTCCAGCAATGGGACAGCGGTCAGTGCTGCCGGATGGAAGCCACATAGCCTAGTAGCTGCGGCACCCTTAAACCCAAATCATCCTCATTATCATCACCATCTCGGAGGTAATCGGCGTAAATAAACCAAAATGAATCGAATAGGCCATGTCTTTCTTCAAATAATCACACTGTCCCACTTCTCCTAGGTCCCCGTTCTCCCCACTCTCCCATACCTGTTGGGCTGTTGCTTAATGCGGCGCAATGCGCAATGACTGCGATAAAGGGTTAGCTGTCTCACGATCCTGATGCCGCGAAACGTTGACATGCTCGTCAGCTGATATAGGCCGGCGGCAAGCTGGCGGCACTAGTTTATCATAAAGGCAAGCTTCGAGTAACGAGTAGCGAGCCTCTGAGAATTGCACACACTGGAGGGGAGGGGGGGGGGGCGATTCCGCCCCCCCCCCTAAGATATCGCCCCCATAAGAGATACAATAACGAAATTTATAGGGTGGGGAGGTTTTGTAGGGAATTCTGTTTTGCGAAATTTGCATGATACTAGGTCAATATATTAAAGGTCAAATTGGGTCAAATATGCAAAACATAAACAATTTTAGCACTTTGCTCCAGAAACCCCAAATATCTCGAGAACTATGATATCTAGGAACAAACGAAACAACCATTGACAGCTCTTGAAATATGCAATCACCATGGTGTCCTCAAATACATAGGTGGACGCCGGACCGTTACTCCGTGACTAAAGAAGTTACTTTTTTTAGTAACGAAGTAACGGACTCGCTACATTTGTTTTACGGTAACGGACCGAGTAACGGAAGTTACTTTTGTGGTCCGTTACTTCGTTACTTTTTAGTCCGTTATTCCGTTACTCCGTTACTCCGTTACTGTTTGCCTATACTTGTTTCTCTTCACTCCCGGGTTTATTCGCACCAGCACAATCAATGCCTTACACACGTAACAAATCGAATGTCATATGGCGTAAAGGGCTGCCAAATATCGTACCTGTTGGGCTGTTGCTTAATGCGGCGCAATGCGCAATGACTGCGATAAAGGTAGCTGTCTCCCGATCCCGATGCCGCGAAACGTTGACAATGTTCGTCAGCTGATATAGGCCGGCGGCAAGGTGGCGGCACTAGTTTATCATAAAGGCGAGCTTCGAGTAACGAATATCACTACTCATACTACTAGATCGCCTCTATACTAGTATCGCCTCTGAGAATTACACGCACTAGAGGGGGGGGGGGGGCGGATTCCGCCCTCCTATGATCTCGCTCCCCATAAGAGCTACAATAACGAAATGTGTGGGATAGGGAGGTTCTGTACGGAACTCTGTTTATCAAATTTTCATGTCAATATCTTCGAGATCAATTGGGTCAAATATGCAAAACATATATGTTTAGAACTTTGCTCCAGAAACCCCAAAATATCTCGAGAACTATGATAGCTAGGAACAAACGAAAAAAACAACGACAATCAAAAGCTCTTGAGTTATGCAATCGCCATAGTGTCCTCGAAGTTTTAGCTCAGGTCAATAGTTTAGGCTCCAGAGGTGATCAAAGGTCAAAAAGGCTATTTATGGCAAAACAGTTTTTTACAGATAATTGTTTACCTACTAAAGATAAGGCAATAATGTTGACGCGATCGTGTTTGTCTCGCTACGGCGTTCCGACATATATTCATGTTGACCAGTTTAGGTCAACTTAGAAATTTGACCTCAGGTCAAGGTCTAGTGGTGACCAGGTGCGTCGCCACGTATTTTTGAGTGTGTGTGGGGGGGGGGAGAAGTGCCGAATGAACCATCAGTACGGTTTGCGACAATGTGAAGGAAATCAGTTTTTACCTTCTAATTTTTACTTAGGAACGCAATTTTTAGTTGTAACTACCAGCTTTATTTGTTATATTTAAAACTATAACAGGTGATGGATTAAAAACAATAACTTCTTCGGAAATCTGCATGGCATATTGTTCAAACGACGCTATATTCGATAGGCACTGCCAGGCGATTTGCTCATCGCTGTTTGGGATACCTACATATCCTAGTTATTCGTGTTACATTTAAATATATTTCATACTAATTATAAGAACTGGCAGCCACCTGTCCGTCTGTCCGTTCGGATGTCATCCGATTGCTTAATAACTCCGCGCACCTTGCAGTAAAAACCGCGAAATGTGGCATGTTAGTGGGAATGTAGGGTCGCACTATCGTAGGCAAATTTTGCGTCGATCCATGATCACAAAAGACTGCAATACTAATTATTCTTAATATGCCGTGAATATCAGAACTTATATGCGCCAACCGGCTGCCACTGGACTGGCTTTTTGCTTTCGGGAGACACTAGCTCGGTGCCGGTGGTCATGGGGGTCAGGGTCAGGGGTTTGATAGATATTTAGGAGGTCGGTGGTGCGATACAAGGCAACGTCATTGGCGTGTTTTTTCTCCTATCTTCTTCATAAGCTCAGCACATCTCGCTGTTCTGCATGCTGGCCTGCCCGGCCTGCCCGTAACTGTACCAGGAGGACGGATCGCCCAGGAACCGGTGACTGCGCCGCTGGCTCGTTGTTCGGGGTAGTTGTTTGTGGACGGATGGCCGAAACGGATGCGGATGAAGTAGCTCATGTACTTGGAGTAATGAATGAAGTAATTATCCGAAAACTACCTCGGCTTCCAAACTTTGAACGCATTTGGACAGAACTTGAACGAAATGCCTTGTATATTGTATTTTATAAATTTAGTCCGAAGCCTTTAAATGGATATATTTCCTAGGTCAGGACCCGGCATAAGCAGTTTGATTACCGAGCGGAGCGAGGTCTTGTATCAACTGGGGGAAAATTAATTTTGTTCCGGCTAGTGACAGCTCAAGTCATGATTGTTAGATTTATCAGTAAATGCTTCATTATACGCCGCCACACTGATGTAAAGTTAAGGGGACACCCTGATGTAAAGTTAAGGGGACACACATGTAAAGTTAAGGGGACACACTGATGTCAAGTTAAGGGGACACTACTTCGGAAGCCCGGGCGCGCGGGCGCCACTGCAGTACGGCTCGTAGTTCGTACAATCATCTTACCCGTGACCGCGGTGTGTGCGTGAAGAAGCTGCCCTGGTGAAGTGAGACACGGGGTCCGATCCGGCCTGGTGAGACACGTCCCCGAGGCACGAGGCACGACCTGGTGAGGAAAACACCCCCGGCTGTTCCCAGCAGCACAGCAGCAGCAGCAGTGACTGAGCGGCGGCAGTGACTGAGCGGCAGCAGCAGCGGCAATGACTGAGCGGCAGCAGTGACTGAGCGACAGCAACGGCGGCAGTGACTGAGCGGCCGGCCGGCCGGAGGCGCACCTCACTACTGTCGGGCGGCCGAGACAGAACCCTGCCCCGATCACCGCCGCTGCCGAGGTGTGACGCCAGCCGGACAGACAAGACGGGAGCCGGGAGCCGGGGAACCGGGGAGCCGGGGAGCCGGAGAGCCGGGGAGCCGGGAGCGGGAGCGGGAGCCGAGAGCCGAGAGCCGAGAGCCGAGAGCCGAGAGCCAAGAGCCGGGAGCCGAGAGCCGAGAGCCGAGAGCCGAGAGCCGAGAGCCGAGAGCCGAGAGCCGAGAGCCGAGAGCCGAGAGCCGAGAGCCGGGAGCAGGGAGCCGGGAGCCAAGGGCCGGGAGCCGGGAGCCGGGAGCCGGGAGCCGAGAGCCGAGAGTCAAGAGCCGGGGAGAGCCGGGGAGAGCCGAGGAGAGCGGGGGAGAGCCGGGGAGAGCCGGGGAGAGCCGAGAGCCGGGGAGAGCCGGGAGAGCCGGGGAGAGCCGGGGAGAGCCGGGGAGAGCCGGGGAGAGCCGGGGAGAGCGGGGGAGAACCGGGGAGAGCCGGGGAGAGCCGAGAGTCGGGGAGAGCCGGGAGAGCCGGGGAGAGCCGGGGAGAGCCGGGGAGCTGCTGGCGGTGAATGGCCGCAGGGAGGGGCGCTCTGCAGAAGACAGTCGGTCCTATTTAAAACATCGCTAATGTGGAGGGGTAACTGGACTGCTGACTGGGCAGGAAGGACACTGGTTAGTGTCGGGATCATGGCGGGCCAGCAGTTCGGGACGCGAGGTGTGAGGTGTGTTCTGTTAGGATGGGAACTCAGAAGGGAAGTGTTATCTTAAGTGTCGGAATGCCAACGTATAGTAGTGCTGTGAGCTGTCTAGTGTCGAGATAATGGCAGAACGCTACACTCAACGATGTCAGGCACTCCCGTTATCGATAATCACTGACATTGAATATGTTCCGATGGTCAGGATCTTAGCATTTACATTTAGAATATTACGATATATTTTTGAATCAGTTTTGAAGGAATGTATTTTTATTCCATGTTATATAATGCTATATTTGGTTTATGTTTGTATATGTGTGCTTGTATTTCTTTATATATTTGCTGATATTTCATTAACAATCGGAGCCTCGCAAACCAAACCTTCAACTCTGATTAAACAGATGCATCGCTTCGTCAATACCTTTTGCTGCAAGGAAACTAGAATTCACAAGAAAGAAATGTAAGTTTTTAATGCGACATAGTTTTTAATGCGACATAGACATAGTATACTTCCTGTATTGAGATAATACAGACGCTAAAGCAATGTGTCAACCGATAAAATGCGCCAGTCTTTTCCGGTGCATTGCTGGTATAGATAGACAGACCTGATAATGTTTTAAGTGTTATCGATTTTTCCGTGTCTGATATTTTATCAGCTTAGTCCAATGATTTGCACTGAATGGCTGGCTGTTTAACCCTATTTGTAACAGGCTCCTGGCTATCCCTATTTGTAACAGGGGGGATTCCCCCCCCCCCCCCGAAGATCTCGAGATCCACCCGTCTGATTTTCAAAAATAAAACGGCGTTTGATTCAGCTCAACACGATCTTACATTTTTTTTTTTAATCCGAAATTTTTGATAGGGGGGGGGGGGGACAACAGGGGGACAAAAACTACAAATTTGTAATGGTATTTGTGATCCAACACAGCTGTCATGTTTATCAACCAATTTTAACGCAACTAATGGGGATCGGTAGAGATTTAATTGGTGATTGATATATGGCGGTGACTTTGGAAAATTCAAGAATCATAGGCGTGTGCAGGTCACTCAATATGGGGGTGAGGAAAATGCGTAATAAAACAGTTTTTGATGTTGTTTTTTGATAACTGAAATGGTGTGTAACTGTAGTTATTAGTTATCATTGTGGGTGTACCGCGCTCCCGGACTGGCCGTACCTGGGTACGCCCGTGACCGGGACCGGGTCAGCTGACGAGGCTCGGCCCGGCGTGGCCCCCGGCACCGCGGCCGGGTAGTTGGCTCCAGGTTGAAACAGCGTAGGGGTGTCCTGTGTGCGGCGCTGAGGCGCCGAGACCTTTAGTGACTGTGAATACAACAAGCTATTTCGGCCATCATGAGCAGCAGTGCGTCGACACCGACCGTGATGTTGGAGGGAGGCGCCGTCACTGCGAGTCCGTCATCAAGCGGACCGACATGTGTCGCAGCGCTGAGCCAGGCTCCACTGATATCGGTTGGCGTGCCGCCGGCGGTCGCGGCACCGGTCGTTGCTGCGACGCCGTTCGACGCGCGCCTCATCCCGGAGTTCGGCGGGACGGCAGATGTGGGTAGAGTTGCTGCAGCGGGCGGAGATGATGTGCCAGCTGCGTGGCGTGTCCGTCATGTCTATCCTCCCGTTGCGTCTGGCCGGGGGCGCTTTCGCCGTCTGGTCGCAGCTCCCGGCCGCCAGCCGCGGCTCGCTGGAGGCGGTGCGCAACGCGCTGTTTGCCGCATTCGCCTTGGATCAACACGCTGCCTACGAGACCTTCTCAGCGCGTCGGCTGCAACCAGGAGAGTCGCTGATGTGTTTTTGGCTGACCTGAGACGGCTGGCGACACTGTTTAGCGGGATGCCGGAGCGTGGACTTCGTTGTGCGTTCGTGTCCGGCCTGCCGGAAGTCGTGCGTCAAACGCTCCGGTCTGGGTCCAGCGCCGAGGGGCTGGATTTGAACAGCGTGCTGACCAGGGTCCGCGCGCTCCTCAGTGATGAACGTGTCACCCTTCGACTGCAGCGGTACGGCGGGACCAGTCGTCATCGCCGTCGCAGCAGCCGCGGGCGCCGTGGGATCGAGAGATGCGGCGGACGCGACGCTGCTGGACATGTTGGAGGCCAGGACATATCGCTGCTGCGTGTCCCGGCGTCTGGGAGACAGCACCGGAGAGGTCACGCCAGCGCCGGTGTCCTCTCCGCCGCGGCTTTGAGCGGCGCTCTGCCCGTGATGCGGCTGCGGGTCGATGGCAGAGAGTGTCGCGTGCTGATCGACACCGGAAGCACCGACACGATCGTCTACGTGCCGTTCTGTGCCTGCTGGTGTCCGCAGCGGATCGACGTTACGACCATCAGTGGTAGTGTAGCGTGCAGTCGGGCTTTGCAACATTGCATGACAAAAAAAATCATTAAAAACATCCAAATTTTCACTTTTCTTCTCTTCGGACTGATTTTGAGCCGCTGATCTCCATGGTGGTGGAATTAGGGCTCTACGCCTTCATCTGCAACGATTACAGCGTCTTGCAACACCCTGCAACAATTTGCAACATTTTACCAATTCTGCGTGCGAGGGATTCTTGAACCAGCGAATCGATCTGGGGTATTGGCGATCCGTTATTTCTTGTCGCTTCTGAACTATCAATTTTCTTGGAATCCCGCGAACATTTGTGAATTTCCAACTATTGCAATGCGCTTCATCCGACCTCACACATAATTAATTTGTGATGAGGCTGGCCAGTCGTCCATCAACATATAGGTCTCTCGCTGCTCGGATAAAGGTATATCATGATGGTCTTTGGAGTTCGGTTTGTGGTGGACATTAGGATAGGGTCTCCTACGACATAGACTACCGGAGTACCTATAGACAGATGACCCGTCACGGGGTCCCTTCCCCACTTCGGTCCCCGTAATCCGCCCAACATCTAAAATTCCCTTCAATTTCTCTCTGATATTTGCATCCCCACCAATACTATTTCCTCCCCATCATTACCTCCCCAATCTTAACGTTCCTACAAATGTAATTCCCTTTACCTTGTTATATCGGAATATCCCGTCTTACTGCGCCCCTAATCACTTCTCAACCGCTTCCACAGCCTACTAAAATTCCGCGCTGGCACGGCTCAGAGCTACTTGTCTCAATTGCGGCCGCTTGCGAGGGCCGGCTTATTGCAATCACCTGACCAGCGCGATGGACCTATTCAGTCACGCGACGGCCTTTGTCCCTCGCCACGTCGCCTCTGATCCTAACCCTTCCGCACGTCATGGTGCCCCCGCGACATTATTCCCCGGTCGCCCGGTACGACCTGGGGAATTCCATGATGGACATAAGACCTACACATTTTATCCGAGGGTCGGGAAGACAAGTGTGGCATATTGCGGCACACACAATATAAGATCTGTCAACCGGCATACCTCGCAAGCCCTCCTCGATGGACTTAACTTTGCTCAGCTCACCAGCTATCGGTCCTGCCTGGCCCCCTTCATCACCTCCTCTCGACCCGCACCACCGCCTAATAAAACTCCAAGGTCGCGCGGCTCAGAGCTACTTGGATCAATTGGGGCCGCTTGCGCGTGTCGACTTATTGCAGTCGACTGGTCGCGAGCGATGGACATATTCAGTCGCACGGAGGCAATCACCCCTCACCGCACCGCCACTGATCCTAACATCTCCGCACGTCGCGATCTCGTTCGAGTTAGCGCCGCCCGGTTGGCCGGCACCACCTGGGTAGCTCCGCGATGGACCTAAAACCTAGAATTTCGTCCGAAAGTCGGGAGAACAAGAGCTGCACGTTGCCATGCAAATCGTCATGGCCTGATCGTTCGGCGTACATCACAGGTCCCCTTCGATGGACATAGATCTCTCCTCTTGGGAGGAACCCCTCACCAACTCATCACCAGCTTCCCAAATCTCAACCACCGATCTCCACTTCGGCGGCACAACCCCTCGCCCAAACTATCTCACTCCGGCGGCACAATCCCTCACCCAACGCACCTGAGCGGCACTGCATCGCCCGACTCGCCCGCTCGCTAGCCCCAGGTGTCTTACAGCGTCAATATCCAGCTATTAGTCATGACTCGATAGCCGCTCCTTTTAGCAAAAAAAAATCCCTCTTTTATTCTCATTCCGGGCGCTCGAATATATACCACCACATTCCTCCCTCGTTTGACAAAGCCATAAGTCCATCAGCGAAAAGATCGTCGTCAACAGAATATAATCACGCACAGGGGCGCGGATCATATCTGCCTAATTCCGGCTAGGATAGCTGTTATCTTCAACGTTATCACCTCTCGATTCCTCACTATTCACTCGTAAGTTCGACGATGACGGGGACCTTGTCATCAATAAGCCAGTGCGCACGCTCATTTGACTCAACTTCTTACGACTCAACTTCTTACGGCTCAACTCATGACTCAACTTCTTACGGCTAGATTTCCTGCCTCCTCATTAAGCCTGCTCGAATGCCGATGGACTTCGTCTCGTCTCCATGCAGGTAAGATATTTTGATGTATTCCTCAAGGATGTATCATTCGGAATCGCAATTATGACTCGCTTTATGGGGATCTTTTCCACCAAATTCCCTCAATGCCCCATTTTCTCTAGCTTAGGGTGTTGCCATTTGCCGTTAGCGGGGTGCTGACTCGCCCATAGATGTTAGCTGCGCTGTCTCATTGGTTCGCCCGGGTCGATCCGATGACGACACCTAGGGCTAGCGGGCAATCATAACTAGCCAATGTGTATGCAGTCCCGAGCCGTCAGGCGTACTGCGATTGGCGGATTCAATGACGTCACGCTCCGGCACTATACACTTGGCCCCGGAGTATACTTGAACCTGGTAAAGCCGGCTCAAGGACGCCATTTTGATATCGTAATGTGCTCCGCGCAAGGCGTTCCGCTAAGTAAACTCGATTAGATGGTATTTAAGGCCTCGGCTATTATATTCAGACTGCGTGCATATGATAGATATTGCAGTCTATCTACCCTTTTAACGTGTTCATAACTTGATTGTCTCTTAATCTATTGGTAAGGCATTTTGTAACCGAAGTACGGGGTCCTATTAAAGATATTTAGGCAGCGTACGAAGAATACATGTAAAGACATAAAGACATAAAGTCATAAATTGTCAGTACAACAAAGAGCCTCGTGGGCCCGTCCTGGGTTGTACGGCGCACATGGACGTGAACATCACACATGTGACAACGGGCATGAACTGTCACATACATTCAGCCTCGCAGGGCACCATATCATGTAATACACACTAACCATTTTCAGAATTTAACATCCAGTACATATACATCGTTAACACTACATCGTCCTGCACACACGAACCTCAGAATTTATCAATCTACATTCACAAGACATTCAATCCATACAAACGTTGTAAATTTCACTAGTCCCATTCATACACAATCTTACTTCTAAAAATAATCCCTTTCTTGTAAGCAACCTATTTCAGTTAGTTATGTTCTTATGTATATTCACATATGTGCATCACTATAACTAATACTATTCCCAGGAGTATTTATAAACAAAACCCTTTCCCGCAAAATATTTGTCGAGCCCAGCGTTGAAAGAAACTAATGTGGCTGCACTGATTACATCACCTGGTAAATTGTTACAATGGCTCACAGCCCTTCTACTGAAAAACGACTGTCTTAATCTAGTCCTGCTTTGTTTAACAATAAGTTTATACTGATGACCTCGTCCTCTTTTCTGCCTATCAAAATCAAACAAGTTCTTTAAATACCCAATCTGTTGACCATTTACAAACTTAAAAACTTCAATGAGATCCCCCCTCAATCTTCTGTATTTAAGTGAGAACATATCCAATGTTTTAAGCCTATCCTCATATTCTAAATTACTAATACCGTTAACCATTTTCGTTGCCCGTTTGTGTACCCTTTCTAGTAACCAACAATCTTTCTCATACGTTGGAGACCAAGCTTGAACACAGTACTCTAAATGTGGTCTAACAAATGTACAATAAAGTTTAGTTATCACCTCAGCACTTTTATAAGAAACATTCCTGTAAATGGCACCAAGCATCCTTAGCGCCTTTTTTCTAGCTTTGGTTACCTGGTCAGATGCAGATAGCTTACTGTTAACCATTACCCCTAGGTCCCTTTCCATTACCGTCTGTGACATCTCCTGTCCCCCCATTTCGTACGAAGTTCTTCTTTTTACTCGGCCTACATGCATAACTTTACATTTGTTAATATTAAATTCCATTTGCCATGTTTCTGACCATTCAGCCAACCTATCCAGATCCGACTGGAAAAGATCCTGGTCATTATCTCTCCTAATAACCCTGAAAACTTTAAGATCGTCAGCAAATTTTAACACTTTACTGTCTACACCCTTCTCGATTGTATTTATTAATATTAAAAATAACAATGGGCCTAAAACTGAGCCTTGAGGCACCCCACTACGCACATCTCTCCATTCAGATTTGACCCCATTTAGTAAAACTCTTTGCTGCCGTCCTGAGAGCCAAAATTCGATCCAATCAAGCGCCTTTCCGGTTATTCCGTGGCTTTTCAATTGTACTCCTAATCTTTTATGGGGAACCTTAACAAAAGCTTTACTAAAATCAAGATACGCTACATCAAGCTGTTCACCCCTATCAAAACTATCGGTTGCCACATCCAAAAACTGCAGAAGGTTGGTCAAGCACGAATAACCCTTCCTGAAGCCATGCTGAGTGTCCCTAATGATTTTATATTCATCCAAATATTCTACTATTTTATCTTTAATTATTGATTCCAGTACTTTGCAAACTAAGGAGGTAAGACTGACAGGTCTATAATTTTCTACCTTACTTTTATCCCCCTTTTTAAATATAGGAACTACGTTTGCACTCTTCCAGTCAAGTGGAATCTTTGTTTCTTTTAGTGATCTGGAAAATATTATAGCCAATGGAACAGATATCTCTCCTCCACATTCTGTTAAAACCCTTGCATATATAGTATCTGGTCCCTCCGCCTTATTAGGTTTGATCTTTTTTAAATATGCTCTAACTAAATCACTACCTATATTGCCCAGCTCTCCCAAAGTATCCTCCGTTACTGGCGGAGGATGAAGTAATGCGATACCACTTTGGTCCTCGATTGTAAAAACGGAACTGAACTGATTACTCAACAATTCCACCATTTCGTTATCTTTACTTACCAACATATCATTTACTTTAAGTGGACCAATACTTTTTGAAACGTTATTCATTTTGTAAAAACTAAAAAATATCTTACTGTCGGCAATGCAGTTCCTTGCCAAGTCTATTTCCTTTGCTCTTTTTGCTGCCCTGATTCTTCTCTTAACATCGTCCCTACTTTTTTGGTAACTTCTCTTATTTGACTCAATTGGTGATCCCTTCATTTTCTTAAATGCAGCTCTTTTCGTTTTGATGGCATTTCTAACTTCTGGTGTAAGCCAGGGAGGTCTATCGTTTTTTCTATTATGTTTATACTTAAATGGTATTTGTCTACTCTGAACTGCTTTCAATATAGTCTTAAAAGAATTCCAGGATTCACATGTATCTAATCTTGCAAACTCACTGTTCCAATCTATCTGGGCAAGTTCATTTCTCATTTTGTCAAAGTCTGCTTGATTAAAATTTGGAACCAGAAGGAGATTATCTTTGAGCTTAACATTAGATGAGGTATTAAAGTTTACTATACTATGATCGCTTTTACCGAATCCCTCACCGATGGTTACATCACTCACTAGTTCTCTGTTGTCAGAGAAGACTAGGTCAAGAATTGAACATAATCTAGTTGGTTCAGTGACAAACTGATGCATAAAAAGTTCCTCTTCAAAAAGTTGCCTAAACATCACACACTTGTTGGTCTCTGCTCTGCCTTCATACCCTCGTAAATTGAAATCCCCATGATCAGACAATGTGTTTTAAAAAATTTACGAATTTCCTCGCAGATCACTCGGTCTGCTTCAACTTGAGGCATTCTCAAAAGATTACCTGGTCTGTAGAATGCTCCTATTCTTAAGTTATCCCTATTACCTGCACCAATTTTAACGTCTATCCAAATTGGTTCTACGTCCTTCGCTTTTAATGGATAATCAACCCTCGTAGCACCGTACAAACTGTTGACGTATACAAACACCCCGCCACCCTGCCGTGATTTCCTGCAGTACGAAAACATGTTGTAACCTAGTAGTTCGAAGTCCTGTAGCCTATCACCACAAAATTCCTCACTAACCCATGTTTCTGTTACACAAATAATATCCGGTTCTTTAATACCAACACTCATCACATTTTGATTTAATGCTCTGTGCATTTAACATTATACATCCAATATTACATTTAGGTGTCTCTCTACCACTGCTACTACTGCTACAGTTATGATTTGAACCTTCACCATTGCCTACTTCTCGATGCCCTTTTACCTGTGTCTTCTGACCCCCCCTCTCACCTAGTTTCCCTGAATCACCCTTGCGTATGCAGCCCCCAGTACTGTCGCCCCCTCATCCGATAAATGCAAACCATCCCTCATGTAGTACACGTCGCTGCCATAAAACTTATCCTATAGGTCGACAAACTCAAACCACATAGCCGAGCATAGCTTACTCACAGAGTAGTTTGCTGACATGGCTCGGGAGTACCACTCCGTGCCGACTGCAGCTCGAGGGAGGATGCCAGTGATGACAATAGGCTTCCTAGCCTCCTTCAGCGTCTGCAGCAGTTGCCTGTATTCTTCTACTAGCTTTACGCTGCGCCTCGGTCCAACGTCATTGACTCCCACCTGTATGATGATCGTTTCGGGATCGCACGGACGTAGCTCGTCCTGGATAATACGGCCAAGTTTGGACACTTTCACTCCTGGCTTAACGGCACACCTGTCCTCCCTCCCACAAAACACTCTCCCAAGCGGCCTCACCCACGAATCACCGATCATCAAATATCTTATCTTTTCCTTCTCAGGTTCCTCGGCAGGCTCCAGGACACTGAACCTGTTCGATAAGGCAACACAGTGTTCCTGCTCTCCGGGAATGCGATGCCTCTTCCTACCCTGGATGTGTTGTCTAGTCTTATCTTGTACAGTTATCCAACCATCTCTCTTCTCTTCTATCTTCTCTATCTTCTCTTCTATCAACTTTTCTATCGTCTCCCCAAGCTGCTCTCTACTCTGCTCTTCTATCTTCTCTCCTATCGTTTCTACTATGTTCCTTCCATCTTCTCCTCCCTTCTTCCCTCTTCCCTTCTCCATCTTCCCTTCCATCATACTTTTTAATTTTTCTTCTATCTTGTCTTCTATCATCTCTCCGATGATCTCCTCTATCTTTTCTTCTATTTTCTCTAGTATCTTCTTTTTTATCTTTTTTATTTTCTTTTCTATCATTTGTTCTATCTTCTTATCCAGCTTCTCTTCGATCATCACTCCTATCTTCTCTTCCGTTTTCTCTTCTATCTTCTGTTCTATCTTCTCTTCTATATTCTCTTCACTCTTATCCTCTCTCTTTTCTTCTCTCATCACACCTCTCTTCTCTTCACTATCCCCTTCTCTGTCAGCATCTACCTTCTCTTCTCTAGTATCTTCTCTCTCCTTTTTCTTCTCGTCAGAAGTATTCTCACACTTTCTGGCTCTCTTGCGCCTTGAAATAGGCATTTTCAAAATTCGGTTAGATTATTCAATTTGATCTGAATCCATCCAGCAACACAGGGCATGTGTTGCTGGATGATATCGTTTCTTATTTGTAGTGCTATTATCATTTAAATGGATGCAGATTAGCATTTCTCGTAATGATTAGACCCTTGGATTTATGGTTGCTTTGATGTAATATTCGTCTTGTCGACACCTTTCTTTTGTCCTGTTTCAGGCCAACATATGGACAGAGTTGCTACTAATACCCGCCTCATACCAGATGTCACTATCGACCTGGGACGGAGGGATGAGCTGTTGCTACTATCAATTACCGAGAACCGGTACTGCTATGATTCTGCCAAGAGGTAACAATTACCCTCTCCTTAAAGAGAATCCCTTCTGTTCATCCTATTTCCATATTCTTCCCAGAGGGTCGCTTGGAGATGGATCAAATGATATCTGAATTCTCCTCTGCTGTCCTTCTTATATCTAGTGATGTTCTATCGAAAATATGATGGGGGCCCTCAACTGTGTCATGATTGGGGTAAAGTGACTGAGGAGGGCTGGTGATTTATTTGTTCTGGTCACTGCCGTCCTGCTTCCTCTTGTTTCTTGAGCCCTCACTCATATGTTATTAATATCTCAATAGATTATAATTGTCGGCTTACACTAGTCATTGCACTGGATCTGAGTCACCAGTACTGCTTATGGGTTAGCCTCCCAAAAGGATTTGAAGTATTCACCCAGCCAATTTCCTTAACTCACCCGAATTGATTAGCTCGTACTTGACTTGAATCTGATAGGATAATTGAATGTATACAATTTAAAGCTAAGACACCAGTCGCAACACCACATGTTGGGATAGAAGGCTCTCATGGGATCCCTCCCCAAACGCACTTAAATCAAACTAGTTTCTGTTCCACCGCCTCCTCCAGCCTTGGAATTTGGGCCATTTTCTGGAAATTTTGGGTCCAAAGAATTTTGCTCTCTTCATATTTGTTCAATAAATTTGCTCTCTTTTCGCCTGATCTTACTGACATTGTAGTTAAAATATAATTCAATTTTCCTCAAGAATGTAATATCTATTACAAATCAGGATTTTTTTTAACTTTCCAAATAAAATAATTAAAACAAAAAATGAAAATCTTAACTTGCCTGACAATACAATTTTACTCTACACCTATGGATTTTTACTCTCCGGGACCAGGTCATGAAATGAAAAATCCAACACTGCAGGCTGTTGCCACTGGCTTCCTGGCATCTGTGTCTGTGTCTGTCTGCATCTGTGCCCGTGTCCGTCTGCGTCTGTGACCGCACTGAACTGTCTGCCGCCCGACATTACGCGGATGCTACTGCAGCGCCACATAGAGCGTGAATAGGCAAACTGTCCCAGCGGCATTTGTCGCACGCATTTGGTCCGCATTAGCTTGTCATAGGTGATCTACGTCCACGCTCTGGTTCGGCTATCAATAGCGAAGGGAGATGGACATTACCCTGGATTCAATGATTCATCCCTCACGTAGACCATGCCCTGATCTCGCGATATCTCTGCCTTCCAGAACGGTAAACTCATGTCCTCTGTCTGACTTCGCAGATCGAAGCTAAGCTATTACTCTGCCTTGATGAGGCGGCTTCGACTCCAAGCCTGATACTCCTCTACATTCTGTGGCAGCCGCTTGAACGTCTGCAGACCACCTTCGACTCCGAGGGAGGCGGTCAGCAGAACCCCTGTCCCCAGCACTGTCCACCACGTGATCCCTCCGGCACCGTCTGCCGTCTGTCCCCCGCCGTCTGTCCTCCGCCGTCTGTCGTTCGTGCTCCGTCCGTGTTCCCACTCACACACTCACTCACACTCATACTCATTCACTCACTCTCCTTCTTCACTCGCTATTGCAAACAACTTAAATCGACTCATTTCCCGACTCATCCCCCAAAAATGTCAGACTCATGAGTCGATTCATGAATCAACTCGGAGTCAGTTACAAATCTGCTCCATAGTCGCTAGGAGCGGCGCTTACTGCATGCGATTCGTGGCGCGGTCCGAGACTGTGCCGTGGCCAGATTCCGGGATGGCTCGTGACTTCATCGTGTTCCCGATATCATGGCCGCCGCTGTCCTGGGCCCGGACCCCACTGTGGCCATGGTCTGAGCCGACCACCTGCCCTCCCGACATGCGGGCTCCGACCAGCCTACGTAGCTCACTCTTTTCGTTCGTCCATTCTCCTCGACAGGCCGGGCTGTTCACACCCATTTTTTTATTTACAAGTACCGACTGTATGCCGACCGCCTAGTGCCAAGTGCCGCCCCACCACCACACACACTACACGTCCCGCTAACGATTAAAAACCCGCTTATCCCCCTGCCGCTGGCCCGCTCCTTGATCCATTAAACCAAGTTGCTGGCCAGCCACACCTTTTCGTTCCGCCCTCTCTGCCCCCACAGACATATCTGTCCGGCCTTTCCCCACGCTCATACAAACACCTTCTGCCTAATCCTCCCCTGCGCTCGTACAAACATCCTCTGCCGGGCTCCCGAGCGCGTGGTTTGTCCATATACCCCTCTCCTGTTCCCCGCCGATGCCATCCCACGGGTGAATAGCCTCATTAACCCGGGCTGGGACGGGAACAGCTGGGTCGCCCCTCCCCGCCGAGTGACGTCACATCGCCCGAACCAACACCCCAGCCTGGGTCGTCCAGCGTGAATAACATGGCTGGTGTGGTGCAGGGCGTAGGTTGGGTTAGATAATGGATAATCGGATATATAGCGGGCAAGAGGAGTGAGCGAGATCCCTTACTTGTCAACTGGAGACTGATCTGATGCGCTGATGGTCGACTCCGAAGCGTGACACCCGAGGCAGAGTGTCGGGCCCGCGCCTCACGGCGCTGCTGGGACGCCACCTGCTGGCGTCTGCTGACGTCACTGATGGATTACTCTCCTTTGGCGCGACCCTCCCGGCTCCATGTCTCGGCGCGACTGCTCGGCTCTCTCTTCGCGTGTGTCTCTTTGTTCTCCACCTCTGCCCGTTATATCTCCTCTTACTTCCGCCTACGCCGGCCGTGTGACTTTCCGTCCACCTGCCGTCTGCGACGGTGGGCTTCCGTCTGCTAATTGTCTCTTCCGGTCTGTTGCTCCGACCCTTCGCCACCCTCCATTTTTCTGTTTCGATCTAGTTAAAGCATTCGTCCAAGCCAACTAGGTCCTAGTTAGCGACATCCGACGTTAAACGGGTTCCCATGTTTCTTGACGGATCCGCTACCTCCAAATCGTGTTGGCGACCCCAGCTGTTGACCGGGTTCACCCTGTGCTGATTAATCCGCCAAATCCGCTTCCTGTGGTGTTTTCCTGTTCTGGTTAAACGGTTAATCAGCTCCATCCGGCTGCTCGCTTGTGCGTCCCGGTGTTATTTCCTGTTCTGGTTAACCCGGTGCGTGGCTAAGCAGCTCTATCCGTCGTTGTTCACACCTGTCCTAGGCGGCCGGGTGTCTGAGTTTGCGCAGGGGGCGTGGCGCTACTTCTCGGGTTTACACACCTGGCGATTGGGAGTGCTGCTCTCCATTTGTCTGGATGGTGATTGGTATGAAGACCAAACAGGACGTTACGTCCCACCTGGTCCCTTCCTGACACGCACCTGCGTCCGGCCAGCTGCCTAGTATGCGCCGGCCGTCCCTCCACTGCCGCCTTATGCGCGAGTCTGCTAATTGTCTCTTCCGGTCTGTTGCTCCGACCCTTCGCCACCCTCCATTTTTCTGTTTCGATCTAGTTAAAGCCATCGTCCAAGCCAACTAGGTCCTAGTTAGCGACATCCGACGTTAAACGGGTTCCCATGTTTCTTGACGGATCCGCTACCTCCAAATCGTGTTGGCGACCCCAGCTGTTGACCGGGTTCACCCTGTGCTGATTAATCCGCCAAATCCGCTTCCTGTGGTGTTTTCCTGTTCTGGTTAAACGGTTAATCAGCTCCATCCGGCTGCTCGCTTGTGCGTCCCGGTGTTATTTCCTGTTCTGGTTAACCCGGTGCGTGGCTAAGCAGCTCTATCCGTCGTTGTTCACACCTGTCCTAGGCGGCCGGGTGTCTGAGTTTGCGCAGGGGGCGTGGCGCTACTTCTCGGGTTTACACACCTGGCGATTGGGAGTGCTGCTCTCCATTTGTCTGGATGGTGATTGGTATGAAGACCAAACAGGACGTTACGTCCCACCTGGTCCCTTCCTGACACGCACCTGCGTCCGGCCAGCTGCCTAGTATGCGCCGGCCGTCCCTCCACTGCCGCCTTATGCGCGAGTGGCTTCCTGGCCGGCTGTCTCACTGGTAGCTTTATTTGATCCGCTGCCGGCCGGCTACGTCGTAATTGCGAGTTGGCGGAATTCTGGCCAGTGACTTCGGCATGCCCTGCTCTGCTGGTCTCTGGTGAGGGGGGGGGGCATCCGGTTTTCGTACGTGACAGGAGGGTGGATTGTCGGCCGGCTGGGTCAAATACCGTGGTACCCGGTAACTAATCCTCTCTTGGTTCTCTGTATACCAGCTGACGTTTCCTTGTCCGCGGCCTGGTCTGCCCTGTGGTGAACTAAATGCCGAAAAGTCGGCTGTATGGTTATTCAATGTTACCAGCGTTACAGTGGCTCCCTCTGCTGTCGCGGAGTCGGCAGCGTCGACGTCGAGACACCGGCTGGCCGGCGCGCCTCGCTGGAGGCGCTGGTGGTGGATCAGCGGCCACTCGGCGCTGAGATGGTGCTCGGCATGTCCGGCATCAGTGCGCTGGGAGGAGTGATGTTTCGATCTCCAGTTGGAGTCCAGTTCTGCGCTGCTCCCAGTTATGCGACTGTGGACGCACCGGACTTCAGCGTGCAGTTCGACCCGGGAGCGCGGACGTGGACAGTAGCATGGAAGTGGACTGATGGACGAGTGCCTGACTGCCTCGGCAATACTGTCGCTGAGTACGCGGTACCGCGGGCCGCGCGGCAGGAGTACGACGCGGAGCTTAATGCGTGGATCGCCAGGGGCTGGCTAGTGCCGCACGACGAGCAGTGACACGGGCCGCCGCGGGGTCTGGTGCCGCTCCTGGCCGTTCAGCAGACCAACCGGTCCAAGGTGCTGCCAGTCATGGACTTTCGAGAGCTCAACGGATTCGTGACCGCTCACACAGCTGACAGTGATGTGTGTGGCGACATGCTGCGGCGGTGGCGCCGCCATGGCGCAAACGTCGCTATCGTCGATCTGCGGAAGGCCTACCTTCAACTCGTGCACCAGCAGCTGTGGCCGTTTCAGACGGTGGTGGTTAGTGGGCAGCAGTACTGCCTGGCACGTCTGGGCTTCGGGCTCAATGTTGCCCCCCAAGTGATGAAGGCCGTTGTCCGGACTGTGCTGGAGCAGGATGCGAGTGTCGAGCGGGCGGTGCTGCCTTATGTCGAGCGGGCGGTGCTGCCTTATGTCGATGATTTGCTGGTCAATGAGGACTTCGTGAGTGCGGAGCAGGTCATCGCGCACTTCGTTAAGTATGGCCTGGAGTGCAAACCACCGGAGCGGGCGGCTGCGGGGGCCCGTCTGCTGGGCCTGCGAGTGCGAGCGGAAGACAGTGGGCTCCGCTGGACGCGCGACAACGCACTCGGTCCGACGCCGGCCCGTGTGACGCGGCGTGCCGTGTTCGCCTGGTGTGGACGACTCGTCGCTCACCTGCCTGTCTGTGGGTGGCTTCGTCCTGCAGCAGCATGGTTGAAGCGCCGCGTGAATGATGCGACTCGTGGCTGGGATGACGTCACCGAAGATTCGTCTCTAATCAAACATATGAACGCTGTCACAGCTCGGCTGTCCGCCGATGATTCGGCCCGAGGTGTGTGGTGTGTGGAGGGTGAGTGCGCGGTGGTGTGGAATGACGCCAGCTCGCTGGCCGCGGGCGTCGTCGTGGAGCTGCCATATGGCGGCGTCATCGAGGATGCGTGCTGGCTGCGCAGTGACGAGTCGGCGCACATCAATATGACCGAGTTAGACGCGGCCATCCGAGGTGTGAACTTGGCTGTGGCGTGGGGCATGCGCGACATCGAGCTACGGACGGACTCGGCGACAGTGAACCGGTGGGTGGACGATGCACTGACTGGCCGTGCTCGCCTCCGCACCAAAGCACATGGTGAAATGCTCATCAGACGCCGTGTTGACATCATCCGCCAGCTGGCAAGCGAACTCGGACTTGACCTGTCGGTGGTGCTGCTTTGATTGGCGGAGAACCGTGCAGACATTCTGACGCGTGTGCCTAGAGAGTGGCTCAGGGAGGCTGAGCGTGTGCGAGTGCGTGACGGCTCGTCCGTGAGTGGCCAGCCAGCTGTCCGCGCGGCGTCCGCCGAGCGAGACGCGAGTGCAGTGGCCGTGGCCGATGTGCATGTGAGCGCCGGTCACCCCGGCGTCCGACGAGCATTGTATTTCGCGCGGCGCAGTGTCGGGCACACTGTGACGCGGGCTCAGGCGCGGTCCGCGGTGCTTGGCTGTGATGTGTGTTGCGCGATCGACCCGGCACCCGTAAAGTGGCGCCACGGGACACTGGATGTGCCAGAATCATGGCAGCGACTCACGATTGACATCACACACTATCAGGGTCAGTCTTACCTGACCATTGTGGACTGCGGACCGTCACGTTACAGCGGTGGCGGCTACTGCGCCGCGAGGACTGTGCTGGCGTTGTTCGGGCGCTTGAGGAGGTGTTCTATGAGCGGGGGGCACCTGCTGAGCTTTTGAGCGACAATGATACTGTGTTCAGCAGCCGCAATTTTGCGACCTTCACTGTTCGCTGGAATGTGTCACTGCGATTTCGAGCTGCACACGTGCCGAGCGGTAATGGCATTGTTGAACGTAATCACCGCACGGTGAAGGTCATTGCCGCGAGGAAACGGTGTCCTGTTGCTGAGGAAGTACATTTGGACAATGTGTCGCCCCGTGACGGCGAGGCAGCTGATACCGTTATGTGGTCAGAGACTGTGTGCGGCCCGAGGGCGATCGGTCCGACTCCGCTGCGACGGAGTTCGAGCCCGGGTCGGCGGAGGCAGGGGCTCCGGCAGCAGGAGGTGACGTGTTCGCGTTCAGCGATGCGGTGTGGGTGAGACAGCGGGGCAATCGGTGCTCAGAACAGTCAAAACGCGGCACTGTGACAGGTTTAGTCTCCCGACAGGTTGAAGACGTGGATGGAATGCCGCGACATGTAAGGGACCTGCGGCGCTGCGTACAAGCGCTACCCTGTGATGAGCGAGCTGATGAAGATGACGATCTGCCACTGTTTGTTGATGTGCCGATTCCGCGGGCTGATGTGCCGGCGCAGTGCATCGCAGATGTCACGTGTTCGTCTAAGGTTCGGGGATCGAGGGCTGAGATCGCAGTGCCGCGGTCTGCAGAGGCTGTTCAGTCATCTGCTGAAAGACCTGTAGCACCGGCTCCTGTTCTTAGGCGTAGCCAGCGCGTCCGCAGGCCACCTAAGCGATGGTGTTGTGATCCTCATGATCAGGGTGGGGTGTAGTTATTAGTTGTCATGTGTGTACCGCGCCCCTGGATTGGCCGTACCTGGTTGCGCCCGTGACCGTGACCGGGTCAACTGACGAGGCTCGGCCCGGCGTGGCCCCCGGCACCGCGGCCAGGTAGTTGGCTCCAGGTTGGAACAGCGTAGGGGAGTCCTGTGGGTGGCGCTGAGGCGCCGAGACTTTTAGTGACTGTGAATACAACAGTAACTGTGACATTAAACAAAACAGTTATAAAGCATATGTGTCACCATATTATTTTTTAGGCACCAATTTAGGCGGTGCCAGGTTAGTGCAAAAGGGAGGCCAAATAGAGAAAGTATTAACCGCAGGCAAGTTGCTACCCAGCAATATAAATAAGTTACTGATCGTAGGTAGTTCCTTTTTGCATGTTGTACTTCATCATAGGCGTATCCAGGATCCAAACTTGGGAGCCGCAAGACCTTTTGATAGGTATATTATCCGCTATTATGATACTAACTAGGCAACAGTGACTATTTCACTTACAACTTCAATTCGCATTGGTTACCCCCCTTTTCACCCTACCTGGACTCGCCTATTATCTTATAATTGTTCGTAGAGTACCCTCTGGTCCGTGTTTCATCCGGAAACTGCAGTATGGTATGTCATTGTAGGCCCATGCATCTTAGTTTACTTGTAATAATATGACCCCTTTTCTTCCATTCCTGAGCGCGCCTCTGAAAAAAAAAATGTATTCTCTCTCCTGGCCCCATATGTGCATATATCATTAAAACTAACCGTCTATTGCGTCGTGATCGTTGGCATATTGTCATCACCATGCCAGTCACCCCCTTTTTCATGTGCCTGAACACGCCCCTGCAACTCTATATGTAATAAATTATGCAAATAATGGAAGGAGAAGCTATCTTTTACATCTGTAAAGCTATACATGCCCCTTACATCGCTCTATTGACTGCCCGCCAAGCGTCGCATACTGCCTGGAAACCTCCCCTTTTCAAGTCCCTGAAACCGCCTCTGCCATGCATTTTTTATGATAGCTCATTAACATCAACCAATTTGTACTTGTTTCAATCACTGTAAATGGATGTAACTAACTCTTTCAGACTTGAGGCAGTTAGGAAGAAACCGTGAAGATCGCATTTCCGTATTATCGTGAAGTGTCGCCGAAAAACCCTCCCAAAACCATGCCCTGGAACCGCCTCTGTTCAGGTTAAGAACTCGAAATTTTGCTCCATATGTGTAAATTTATTTTGGGAAAAGTCCCAAAATTGCATGGGCCTGCTCCCAGCCGTTCTGGAGATATCTGCGAAAAACATGAGGGAGGGGGGGGGGCGGAGTCCGTCCCCCTCCCCCCACCTGTTACAAATAGGGTTAACCCACGCCAGGATGGGCCTCTTGAGACAATTCGCCTGGTGTGAGTGGGGGAGGGGGCAGAATGACCCCATCGAACTCGAACATTGAAAGGGTTATGCAGACGGAGAAGCGGTCGACTGCTCGGAACAAAACAAATTCAAGTGACTTCAGTCATTGTTTTGGTCCAGGTCACTATATTGAGGCCACTATAGCGGTTATCATTGTGCAGAGTGCGAAAATTATCACGTGAGGCTGATGTACTGCCGGGCAAGAATGCTGTTAAACTAACTAGCTTGAGCATAATTATCGGTCTTAAATGTTTTCACGCAAGAGACAAATTACTCGAATCCACTGTTTTTCGCAGATCCAAATGTTCGTCAAATTAATTAAGGGGTTTCTATGAAGATGTGAAATCTTCTTAAAGTTAATTTTCGAGCATGGAGAACAGCTTGGCTATCTCAACTGAAAACCTCATTGACAAGGTTAACTGTTTCCTTTATCCTGTAATAATCTCAAAGAAATATGTCGGCAAATTAAATTATTGAGCTAACGGGGGTTGCCACAGCAATAACTGTTTTATTTATCAAGTTGATTTTTTAATCCGAAGTATAGCCGAATAAAATTGAAATGGGATTTTAATTACTAAATAACATCCATTGACATATTTAGCAAGGGCGGATTCAGGATAGTTTAGGAAGGGTGGCCGCAGGCCAATTTAGGGGCGCCTTCCAAAAATCTAGGGGCGCCTTCCAAAGAAAGGGCGCCGTCACTGACCGAAAGGGCGCCGTCACTGGCCGGAAGGGCGCCGTCAATGGCCGAAAGAGCGCCGCCAATGGCCGAAAGGGCGCCGTCACTGGCCGTAAGGGCGCCGTTACTGGTCGGAAGGGCGCCTCGGGTCAAAAGGACCAGGTCATGACATGTATGACCTGATACTCGGTAAGTTACTTTCTCAACTGGGCGTCGAAGCGGTCCATAGGGACGCTGCGTGCTCACGGGCTGTCCATCGCCGGGCGCCTGGCGGCGCCCGGCGACAGACAGCTCGTGGGGCGCCCTTCTGGCGGGGGGGGGGGGGGGGGCGCGACCGCTGCGGCCACCCCCTGGATCCGCCCATGATATTTAGCATGTGCACCTAGTACCTACTCATCTAGTGTTGGTCTATTGCTATTTGCAATCACTCGACATAGAATGAGCAGTGTGGATTGTATGTAAACTTGATGTATATCATCTATATGGGCATCAAACCATCAAAATCACACATTTGATTTCATGTTAAAAATGTTGGCACAATAAACTCACAAATCAGAGTGAATATACACCCAGCAGTAATGTCCGGGGAGCTGATGGCTTCATCGCAGTGTTCACATGGCGCCCTGTGTTCACACGTCACGACCATTCGTCGCGTGTTGGAGCGCCGTGTGCCGGCCCAGTTCCACCACCGCGACAGAACGAGCTGCGAACGAGGCGTTAGCGAGCGTGGTGCAAGGCACGCGCTGCCTGCATTTAACTCCACGCGTAAGCGGCAGGTTATAGCCTGCAGCCAGCTCGCGTAACGTGGCGCCGGGCACGCTACGTCACCGCGCCGCAGGGGGTGTCATCGCTATCTCCGTAACGTGTCCAGAAACCCTTTCTACGTCACTCCAGTAGTCAATTCTGGCGGATGTCGTCTGCGGTCGGTTAAAACTGTTTTTTTTCTTCTCGCATTTGTTTTATTAGAACAAATAAAGATACAGCAATTATTTTGATTTCACCGTGTTCGCCTCGCCAGGACGCGTTGATTAAAACGCATTTCACGTGGTTGAGGTCAAATAAAAAGTGAATCGAAGGCTTAGAGCCTCAGCTTTCCAACGCTGTCTGTTCCTTTTACGTAACATTTTTACTTTTCGAGCTAGAGGGTATTTATTTATCCCCAAATAGCATACCATACCATTTATTTCGGCAAATCCACGCAATGGTGGATTTTCCTTGCCTTTCGTCAGATTATAAAATACATTGTAGGGGCACATGCAGACATTAGACATATACACAGGTTAAAATGAACATGATAAAATTTAAAAACGACAGAGACAATGACAATGTGATGGTAACCAGGATCGCTCAGTCGTCCGCATCCAGCAAAAGTCGTTTTTGAGCACGATGGAAACATGCGACTGACATTGCGCGCATTTCCACCGGAAGCGCGTTGTACCACATAGGTCCACGATACAAGAACCGGCGCCTCCCAGTCTCTGTCCTGACAGATGGCAGACGCAGATCATCATCTTGGCGGGGCATTAACTGCAACGGCGGAGGATGCCGATGGACCCGAACTACGTCAGGCTCTGACGTCATGATTCTGTAGAATCGCCGGATGACTCTACCTCCTATATATGACCTTGACCGCGCCGAGTCCACCTGGCGGCTGCACGTGTGAGAGTGGAGCCCGTCGGGAGCTGTGGGCGGGGGCGGGGGCGGGGGCGGCGCTATCACACCGCCAACCGCCGACCACCGGATCTCCGTGCTCGGTAAATAGTGACCACGGCGAGCGTTGTGAAAACAAGCGGTGCGCGGTGCGCGGCGCGGCCGTGTATCCGGCGTGGGTGCGAGTCGATAGTGCTAGCACCAGCCTGAGACGGCGGCAGCCGCTCCGCCGACCTCCGACCGCCACAGCCCACCAGATACGGCGCCCAGATAAGGCGGAAGTGGCGCATCAAAGGCGCCGCTACATGTCCAGTCATGTATAGGTCATTTCACGACTACTTCCCGCTGTGTAGGACTATGACGGGCGAAAAACGAATATTTCGAGGTTTTAGCCTTCATATGCCAAAAATATTAAACTATACTAAAATTAGTTTTAAACTGTCTCGCATTCTCATTAAAAGAAATAGTCCATGTAATGCAGCATGATTAGTTAACCATCTATATTTAACACGCGCACTGATCATTACATGCACTGGAGGGGTGCAGATTCCGCCCCCTCCCCCTCATAAGACTCGCCCTCTCCCCATAAAAGCTACAATAACGAAATTTGTCGGGTAGGAAAGTTCTGTAGGGAACTCTGTTTTTCGAAATTTGCATCTGAAATTTCTGAAATTTGAAATTTGAAGAAAAAGAAAACAAATCTGAAATTTGAAATTTGCATCTTCGAGGTCAAATGGGGTCAAATATGCCACAATTTTCCAAGTTTAGCACTTTGCTCCAGAACCCTCCAGATATCTCGAGAACTATGATAGCTAGGAAAAACGGAAACAATCGAAAGCTCTTGCAATATGCAATAGCCCCTGCTTCCTCAAATTTTTGCTTAGGTCAATAGTTTAGGCTCCAGAGGTCACCAAATGTCAAAAAAGGCTATTTATGGCAAAATAGTTCTCGAGAATAACCTTTTACCTAATAAAGATACGGCAATAAGTTTGACGCCATCGTGTTCGACTCATCATAGCGCTTAGTACCATATTCATGTTGACCAGTTTAGGTTAACTTAAGCATTTGACCTCAGGTCAAGATCAAGCGGTGACCCAAGTAGGTCATGCTGCATAATTGGAGACGTGTCTCGACGAGGCAAACACATTCTTACCGGTTTCACTTCTCTATATTAATTCTGTCGAGAGACAAAAAAGTGGTGGTGACCTCAGATGACCTCGGCTGACCCTTTAGTGGTCACTGAACGAAAATTGCACCTGGATCATCAAGAATGGCCTATGATAACATAATCTAGACGGAATTTAACTGATATAATGCGTATCATCGGAATAGGAAGCATTTGAATATTTCCCCATTGACTTATAATGGGGTCACCAAATTGACCCGACCTTAGGCCACCGATATAAAAAAAATCCGAGATATTCAAATTGTAGGTACCCATGACTTCATTAAATCCCGCAAGTTCGAAACCGATCGGCAAAAAAAGCTGTGGCTGTGGTACGACCGCAAACTTTTGGAGGTGGGATCACGTGACCTGGTCTGGTGTCCTGACCTAAGATGACCCGAGGTCAAGAATTGCACATAATGTGGGTAATACATTTCTGAACAGGTATGCATAAAAAACGGCGGCGCTGCGCACCCCCGTTTTCCGATCCTCGAAAAACCTTAGGGGTGGGCGGATTTCGCCCCCGCCCCCTTCCAGTGCGCGTGTTAAACCTCACCCTACGAGAGCTTTTTTCACCTTCGCCCTACGGGGGCCTGACAGGCACCCCCTATTAACTTCCAAACCAAGCAACTTAGAGCAATGCGGTAAGAACCAGCATGTTGCCTGTCATGACAAGAATCTAACAGTATGCGATTTTTAGGTTTCAGATCAACGGATGACCTTCCAGGTAAAGTGAATGACCTCGGATTTACCACGTCCAGAACAGCGATTTTGCTCTTCAGAAAACCTCAAAATTAGAAATTGATCAATGTAAATAAAAAGGCATATTACTAGACCAGTGTTGGCTCAGAAATACAAATAAGGTAATTATTTGTTCGTATCTTTCCAAAAAAAGTTTTAAAAATTTAAATGACGTCATCAGTTTATTACACTCAGGGAGCCATCACTCAGTAGAAAATGAAGATATTGCTTCGAAATTTGGTATGGGTATTGTCCATACTCAGTTCTCTCACATTTATTCCGTTTTTTAACATCTTTGAAAATGGTATTTTGTGGGGATTTTCCCCCAAAAAAATCAGTTTTTTTTTATTTTAGGGGTCAAAAACCCAAAATTTTCCAAATCCGAGATTGACATTTTAAAGAGAATGCCATTTTCTATCTTCGGTGAGTTGCGTTTGCAATTTGCTTTTAAAACTCTTTTGTCTACGATTTGCCAAATACTTCTCTTTTTTACCAACATGACGTCATCAAAACATCATTATCTCCCAAACTACTTAACCAATTACAATTAACTTTTTACAGCATCCTATATTATAAAAGGAGTATCGTCTACGCGCTCAGGCTTGGCCTATTGTCGACTTTCTTCAACACTACGCCTATGGACATTCCTGCTGAGGTCGCTTGCCTCACCTGTTGTCTTATGGCAGAATCTTAATAGCTCAGCGATTAAGGAACGCAGCGCGTCGTGACAAAAACCAATCGACGCAAGAGGTGGCACGAATTCTGAAACTTTGGGTCCCATCACCGTCGGTGGCGTCGTTTGTGCGTGGCGCTGCGTTGAAATCTGAGCGATTCCTCCATTGAAAATACACTATTTTAGCGAAAACGGCGTGAAAAACGTCTACGAAAACGACAACAAAATATCGTTACAATACCTGAGCAGTAGCTCGGCAACCACGAGTCGCTCAGACACGGGACAAACACAGATGTGTAGACAATCGATCGGCCCGGCGATTGCACTGTGGGTCGATCAGCAGCGCGTGGCACGTGCAAAGTTAATAGCAAAAAACGGAAATTCAGGGTCTTATGAAGTCCTTCACGATTATAATTAGTGCTCGGAACCTATGGGATGTGAAGCAATTCAACTAATGACAATGTGTCGACGAAGGTACCGTCTCTAAAACGTATGTGAACATTAACATTTTAAAGCAATATTTCAGTGCAAAAATCCGCTTTTCGAATGTCAGTTTTTCGAACCGCCGTACAGTCAAAACCAAAGCCAGATAAGCGATAAAAATCACATGGCCGGAAAGCGCATTCAAATACATCTAATACCCACCCAAAATGTATTTTTACATCCAAACATGAAGCTTATAATTGCAGCTATGCTAAGACGCTACACGACCAATTTTTTAAACGTATAAAATATTTCATCAAGCTATTTAGGTCGGAGCAATTTGCGACGGCAAAGCCTCACAGGGGAAAATAAATGCTGAGAAGCATGCTACGGAGAAAACCAACCTCCGTGCGGCGGATATCAAATTGACGCTTATATAAATTCCAAACTCTTTATTGTAAAGCCTATCCGAGGTCGGTGATCTATCTCGGCAACCATGAGTCGCACGAACATGGGACAAACAGAGATGGGTAGAGAAATGATTGGTTCGGCGTAAGCAATGGGACAAACGTACAGGAATGATCGGCCCGGCGTATGCACTATGGGTCGATCAGCAGCGCAAGGCATGTGTAAAGTTAATGGACCACACCAACACTCCCACCCACAACCACAAACACACCAATACCCACACCCACAACACCCTCAACACCAACAACGACAACAACACCAACAACACCCAATAGCACCAACAACAACAACACCAACAACACCAACAACTCCAACAACTCCAACAATACCAACACGAACAACACCAACAACACCAACAACAACAGCACCAACAACACCAGCAACACCAACAACGCCAACAACACCAACACCAACAACAACACCACCACCAACACCACCAAAAACACCAACAACACCAACAACACCAACAACACCAACAACACCCACAACTCCACCACTAACAACACCAACAACACCAACAACACTAATAACACCAACAGCACTGACAACACTAACAACACCAACAACAACACCACCACCACCAACACCACCAACACCACCAACAACACCAGCAACACCAATACTAACAACACCAACAATACCAACAATACCAACAACACCAACACCACCAACAACACCAACAACACCAACAACACCAACAACACCAACAACACCGACAACACTAACAACACCAACAACACCAACAACACCAACAACACCAAAAACACTAACAACACCAACAACACCAACAACACCAACAACACCACCACCACCACCACCAACACCACCAACACCACCCAAAAAAAAACAACACCAACAACACCAACAACATCAACAACACCAGCAACACCAGCAGCACCCACAACACCAACAACACCAACAACACCAACAACACCAACAACACCAACAACACCAACAACACCAACACCAACAACACCAACATCAACACCACCAACAACATCAACAACACCAACAACACCAACAACACCAACACCAACAACATCAACACCAACAACATCAACACCAACAACATCAACACCAACAAAACCAATAACACCAACACGAACAACACCAACAACATCAACACCAACACCACCAACAACACCAACAACACCAACAACACCAACAACACCAACAACACCAACAACACCAGCAACACCAACAACACCAACAATACCAACAACACCAACAACACCAACAACAACACCAATAACACCAACACCAACAATACAAACAAAACCAACAACACCAACAGCACCAACAACACCAACAACACTAGCAACACCAACAACACCAACAACACCAGCAGCACCAACAACATCACCAACACCAACAATACCAGTAACATCAACAACACCAACAACACCAACAACACCAACACCAACAACACCAACAACAACAACAACACCAGCAACACCAACAACAATAACAACACCAACAACCCCAACAACACCAACAACACCAATAACACCAATAACACCAACACCACCAACAACACCAACATCACGAACAACACCAACAACACCAACAACACTAACAACACCAACAACACCAACGACACCAACAACACCAACAACACCAACAACACCAACAACACCAACAACATCAACAGCACCAACAACACCAACAACACCAACAACAACACCACCAACAACACCAACAACACCAACAACACCAACAACACCAACAACCCCAACAGAACCAATAACACCAATAACACCAACAACACCAACAACACCAACAACACCAACAACACCAACAACACCAACAACACCAACAACACTAACAACATCAACGACACCAACAACACCAACAACACTAACAACACTAACAACACTAACAACACCAACATCACCAACACCAACAACACCACCAACATCACCAACACCACCAACAACACACACAACACCCACAACACCCACAACACCCACAACACCCACAACACCCACAACAACCACAACACCCACAAAAATAACAACAACCACAACACCCACAACGGCCACACTACCCACAATACCCACAACACTCACAACACCCACAACACACACAACACTCACACCACCCACAACACCCACAACATCCACAACATCCACAACACTCACAACATGCACAACATCCACAACACCCACATCATCCACAACACCCACAACACCCACAACACCCACAACACCCACAACACCCACAACACCCACAACACCCACAACACCAACAATACCCACAACACCTACAATACCTACAACGCCTAGAACACCTACTCAAACCCACACCCACAACAGCATAACGAATCAATTTGCGCATAGCGCAAACATCCCTCTAGTCCCGTATATTATAAAAGGAGTATTGTCTACGCGCTCAGGCTTAGCCTATTGTCGACTTTCTTCAACACTACGCCTATGGACATTCCTTCTGAGGTCGCTTGCCTCACCTGTTGTCTTATGGCAGAATCTTAATAGCTCAGCGATTAAGGCACGCCGAGCGTCGTGACAAAAACCAATCAACGCAAGAGGTGGCACGCATTCGGAAATTTTGGGTCCCATCACCGTAGGTTGCGTCGTTTGTGCGTGGCGCCGCATTTAAATCTGGGCGATTCCTCCATTGGAAATACACTATTTTAGCGAAAACGGCGTGAAAAAATGTCTACGAAAACGACAACAAAATATCGTTGCAATACCTGACCAGTAGCTCGGCAACCACGAGTCGCTCAGACACGGGACAAACACAGATGTGTAGACAATCGATCGGCTCAGCGATTGCATTGTGGGTCGATCAGCAGCGCGTGGCACGTGCAAAGTTAATGGCAAAAAAAACGCAAATTCAGGGTCTTATGAAGTCCTTCACGATTATAATTAGTGCTCGGAACCTATGGGACGTGAAGCAATTCAACTAATGACAATGTGTCGACGAAGGTACCGTCTCTAAAAAGTATGTGAACATTAACGTTTAAAAGCAATGTCAGTGCAAAAATCCGCTTTTCGAATGTCACTTTTTCGAACCACCGTACAGTCAAAACCAAAGCGAGCTAAACGATAAAAATCACATGGCCGGAAAGAGCATTCAAATACATCTAATACCCACCCAAAATGTATTTTTACATCCAAACATGAAGCTTATAATTGCAGCTATGCTAAGACGCTACACGACCTATTTTGTTAAACGTATAAAATATTTCATCAAGCTATTTAGGTCGGAGAAATTTGCGACGGCAAAGCCTCACAGAGGAAAATAAACGTTGAGAAGCATGCTACGGAGAAAACCAACCTCCGTGCGGCGGATATCAAACTCACGCTTATATAAATGTCACACTCTTTATTATAAAGCCTACCCGAGATCGGTGATCTATCTCGGCAACCATGAGTCGCACGGACATGGGACAAACAGAGATGGGTAGAGAAATGATTGGCCCGGCGTAAGCAATGGGACAAACACAAATGCGTACAGAAATGATCGGTCCGGCGTATGCGGTGTTGGTCGATCAGCAGCGCATGGCATGTGTAAAGTTAATGGACCACACCAACACTCACACCCACAATCACAAACACACCAATACCCACATCCACAACACCCTCAACACCCACAACACCAACAACACCACCAACACCAACAACACCCAACAGCACCAACACCAACAACACCAACAACACCACCACCAACAACACCAACAACACCAACACCACCAACAACACCAACACCAACAACACGAACAACACCAACCACAACAACACCAACAACACCAACAACACCAACAACACCAAAAACACCAACAACACCAACAACACCAACAACACCAACAACACCAACATCACCAACAGCACCAACAACATCAACAACACCAACAATACCAGCAACACCAGCAACACCAACAACACCCACAACACCAACACCACCACCAACACCAACAACACCAGCAACACCAACAACACTACGAACACCAACTACACCAACAAAACCAAGAACACCAACAACACCAACACGACCAACACCACCAACACCAACACCACCAGCACCACCAACACCACCAACACCACCAACAACACCAACAACACCAACAACACCAATAACACAAACAACAGCAACAACACCAACAACACCAACAGCACCACCAGCACCACCAGCACCAACAACACCAACAACACCCACAACACCCACAACACCCACAACACCCACAACATCCAAAACACCCACAACAATCACAACACCCACAATACCCACAGCATCCACAACATCCACAACACCCACAACACCCACAACACCCACAACATCCACAACACCCACAACACCAACAACACCAACAACACCAACAACACCAACCCAACAACACCAACAACACCAACAACACCAACAACACCAACAACACCAACAACACAAACAACACAAACAACACAAACAACACAAACAACACAAACAACACCAACCACACCAGCAACACCAGCAAAACCAACAACACCAACAACACCAACAACACCAACAACCATAACAACACCAATAACACCAACCCCACCAGCAACACCAACAACACCACCACCACTACCACCACCACCAACAACAACAACACCAACAACACCAACAACAACAACACCAACAACACCAACAACAACAACACCAACAACACCAACAACACCAACAACACCAACAACACCAACAACACTAACAACACTATCAACACTAACAACACAAACAACACCAACAACACCAACAACACCAACAACACCAACAACGCCAACAACACCAACAACACCAACAACACTAACAACACTAACACCACTAACAATACTAACAACACTAACAACACTAACAACACCAACAACACCAACAACACCAACAACACCAACAACACCAACAACACCAGCAACACCAACAACACCAACAACACCAACAACACCAACAACACCAACAACACCAACAACATCAACAACACCAATAGCACCACCACCAACACCAACAACACCAACAACACCAACAACACCAACAACACCAACAACACCCACAACACCCACAACACCCACAACACCCACAACACCCAAAACACACACAACATTAAAACACCCACAACACACACAACACCCACAACATCCACAACATCCACAACACACAACACCCATAACATCCAAAACACCCACAACACCCTCAACACCCACAGCACCCACAACACCCACAACACCCACAACACCCACCACACCCACAACACCAACAATACCCACAACACCCACAACACTCACAACACCCAAAACACCCACAACATGGACACCCACAACACCGACACCCACAGCACACAACACCCACAACACCCACAATACTCAAAACACCCACACCTACAACGCCTACAACGCCTACCACACCCATTCACACCCACACCCACTACAGCATAACGAATCAATCTGCGCATAGCGCAAATATCCATCTAGTCCGTATATTATAAAAGGAGTATTGTCTACGCGCTCAGGCTTAGCCTATTGTCGACTTTCTTCAACACTACGCCTATGGACATTCCTGCTGAGGTCGCTTGCCTCACCTGTTGTCTGTTTTTATAATCTTAATAGCTCAGGAACTAAGACACTTACAGCGTCGTGACAAGAACCAATCGACGCAAGAGGTGGCTCTTCATCTTAAACTTTGGGTCCCAACACTTTTGGGTGCGTCATTTGTTCGTGACACCGCGTGCAAAAACGGACGATTCCTCCATTGACAATACACTATTTTAGCGAAAACGGCGTGAAAAACGTCTACGAAAACGACAACAAAATATCGTTGCAATACCTGACCAGTAGCTCGGCAACCACGAGTCGCTCAGACACGGGACAAACACAGATGTGTAGACAATCGATCGGCCCAGCGATTGCATTGTGGGTCGATCAGCAGCGCGTGGCACGTGCAAAGTTAATGAGTAAAAAACGCAAATTCAGGTTCTTATGAAGTCCTTCACGATTATAATTAGTGCTCGGAACCTATGGGACGGGAAGCAATGAAACTAATGACAATGTTTCGACGAAGGTACCGTCTCTAAAACGTATGTGAACATTCACGTTTTAAAGCAATATTTCAGTGCAAAAATCCGCTTTTCGAATGCCAGTTTTTCGAACCGCCGTACAGTCAAAATCAAAGCGAGCTAAGCGATAAAAATAACATGGCCGGAAAGATAATTCAAATACATCTAATACATACCCAAAATTTATTTTTATATCCTAACATGAAGCTTAAAATTGCAGCTATGCTAAGACGCTACACGACCTATTTTGTTAAACGTATAAAATATTTCATCAAGCTATTTAGGTCGGTGAAATTTGCGACGGCAAAGCCTCACCGGAGAAAATAAATTATGAGAAGCATGCTACAGAGAAAACCAACCTCCGTGCGGCGGATATCAAATTGCCGCTTAAATAAATTCCAAACTCTTTATTGTAAACCCTACCCGAGATCGGTGATCTATCTCGGCAACCATGAGTCGCACGAACATGGGACAAACAGAGATGGGTAGAGAAATGATTGGCCCGGCGTAAGCAATGGGACAAACACAGATGCGCACATAAATGATCGGCCCGGCACTTTCTCAAAACGGGTTAAGGTGGACATTTGAGGCATCTCTTCTGGACTTTGGGGGACTCGCCGTTTGAGTGGGCAAAAAATGTCCACCTACTCTAACATCGTCTATGCCTTACTAACGTGGACACAGTTTACGATTTTGAAGCTTTTGTTTTATGTGGACAAAAATGCGTGTCCTCCCAATCCGGCTTTTTGCGCCCGTCAAATATGTTTTGACGGATGAATGCGTTCGAGCCTTTTCACCACAACACCAACAACACCACCAGTCACCACCAGGGGCGTCGACGCCTAACAGACCATTCAGACTAGTCGCACCACTTTTTTTGGACGTCCCAATGTGCCGCCACCGTCTAGGTGCCGTCCTCGACGAGGCGCCGTCTCATACCCAGGTGCCGCCACTGACCGGACGCCACCCAAGTCAGGTGCCGCCCCCTCAGAAAGATGCCGCTCTTCAACCAGGTGTTACCCATAAAAAAATATGCCGCCCCTCAACCGGGTGCCACCCCTCCATCCAGGTGCCGCCCCTCAGAAAGACGCAGCCCTTCAGCCAGGTGTTGCCCCTCAAAAAGATCCCGCCCCCTCAACCGGGTGCCGCCCCTTCAGCCAGGTGTCACCCCTTCAGCCAGGTGTCGCCCCTTCAGCCAGGTGCTGCCCCCTCAAAAAGATGCCGCCCCCTCAACCTGGTGCCGCCCCTTCAGCCAGGTGCCACCCATTCAGCCAGGTGCCGCCCCTCAGGAGAAGAAGGGGCGGCACTTCAGCAGGTGTCGCCCCCTTCAGCCGGATGACGCAACTTCAGAAAGGTGCCGCCCCTTCAGAAAGGTGCAGCCCCTTCAGAAAGGTGCCGCCCCTTCAGCCAGGTGTCGCCCCTCAGCTAGGTGCCTCCCCTTCTTCAAGGTGCCGCCCTTTCAGCCAGGTGCCGCCTCTACAGTCAGGTGTCGCCCCTCAGCCAGGTGCCACCCCTCAGATAGATGCCGCCCCTTCAGCCTAGTGTGGCGCCTTCAGCCAGGTGCCGCCCCTCAGCTAAGTGCCGCAACGAATATCTGCCGTCCCTAAATCTTGATAAGGTGATGCCGTATCATGGCGGCCATGGCCCATCGATATGTCTTTTTGGTGCAGACTCAGGCTTCAGTAGTTCTTAAACAACTCGACGTAGACTTGAAAATGAATCAAGAAGCTAATAGCTGTTTCCTTTTAACTGCAATCAGTTCTCAATAACATGTTAGTAATTACGGGGAGTTAACCTCAAAACAATTGACGGCAGCGCTGCCATTTTTTTGGGAAGCACAGTTTTTGATCAGATTGCGGCAAACAAAACGTAACGCTACCTTGTAGTTGTTTCGTGATGCTATTGTTATGCTTATGGTAGCCCCACTTCCGAAGGGGAACTGAATCTGCCCCCCCCCCCTCCCGGATTTTCTCAATAACTTCAAACCGACGCTAGATATCGACGCGAAACTTTCAGCACCTTATCTGGCATCAATTTGACGTCATTCTGGCAAATTTCGACAAAATGGGCCAAAATGTTTTTGAGAAAATGATTTTTAAGTGACGTCATTTCACGCCATTTTTGTTCAAAAATCGACGAATGTTTGATCGATCATAAAACATCGAGTATATAAGCAAATAGCAAACAAAACCGGCAAAAAAGTGAATGACATTCTCTACAAAATGGCTATCTCGGATTGTTCAAATGTTTGTTTTTTTACCCCCAAAATTGCAAACAAATGTTTTTTTTTGTAGAAAATGGCTCTAAAATAAATTCTGTGGAACTTAAAAAAAAATATATGTAAGATAACCACCTATGAGAAGTCACCATGCAAAATTTCAAATCAATATCTCTATATTTGACCCTCAAATGGCTGTAATAAGTGTATAATCTGATGTTTTTTTTGTTTTTTTGTTGCATTTTTAGACATTGTACGCAAACAAAATGCATTATTGGCATCCTGGGACCAAACTGGACCAGAAACATGTGTCTTTTATTGCAAATTTTGGATTTCAAAATTTGACTGACCTGACCTTGAATTGACCTTGAGGTCAAATGTCAAAATTCCCGTTAACATTGAATTCTACGTCTGAAATTACCCATAACACATATGTCAAACGGTTTTCATATGACTTTTGCATGTGGTGACCTTTCGTGACCTGACATTGACCTTGACCTGTACTTAGTATGAGACTTATACTCCAGCAGTACCTTCTCCTCGTAAGTGGAAGTGTTTTAGTTGAGTTTGGGCGCGCTGCTGTTGCTAGTCTGGTCTCTGAAAGCAATAATCCAAAAACACGTTATTTTTATATTTGACCTGACATTGACCTTCGACCTTAACCTCTTAAAAAGTGTGCTTTAGAATCGTATCATTGAGAGCTTTCGATCGCCGCCTCGCGCGTCTCGTTTAGGCCATTGGGGCACGCTGCCGGCTCCCGACGACATGGAGCTCGACGAAGAAGACATCACAGACGGAGAAGACGAGGATGCTGACAACCCACCCGTTACAGAGGCCCTCAAGTCAGCGAGCTCTCGAGAAACGAAGACCGCGTGACCGGAGCTGCCGGTGAACGACAACGGAGATCGCACGGTGTCAGGTAGATGCAACCCCTGCCAGCAACTCCGTGGCAGCCGGATCCGTCGACAATGCCAGGTCACACGGTGGTGAGCAAGGGCGTAAAAAAACGTCTGAGGTTCAACGCGAAATGGTTCCGGTCGCCCTTGGTTCCACTATGACGTGAACGTCAATGGAGTCATATGCATTAACTGTGCTCGGTTGGGTCGCAGACCAGCGGCTGAAAACTTTGATCGTACCGCGGCGCCAACATTTATCTATGCCGGCTTCAGGAATTGGAGGGATGCTGTAAGATACTTCAAGCATCATGCGCGCAGCTCCTGCCATCATGTGGCTGTTCTTGAAGAAGTCTCAACCTGCAACATCGCTCGAGAAATGTGCATCGCCAACCAGCTCGGACAGAAGAAAGCTCGCTCGTGCTTGAAAATCATCGTAACGACATTGAAGTTCCTCGCCAGACAGGGACTGAGCATTCGCGGCGGCGAGTCAGACGCGAACTCAAGCATGCAGCGGGCTCTGAAGATGAGGGCGATGGACGTCCCAGAGCTGGAGAAGTGCATGGAAGGTCGCTTCAAATGGACATACCCTGCCATTCAAAATGAGCTGATAAAGCTTCTGGCAAGAGAAGTGTCACTGAAGATCGCAGAAGCTGTAGCCGGACGCCCGTTTGCAATCATCTGTGACGGCACCACTGACGTGTCTGGGAAGGAGCAATAGTCACTCTGCGTCCGCTTCGTGGACAAGGCATGGGGGAAGTGTGCGAACAATTCCTCTGAGTCATCGAGCCACCAGACACGACCGGTAAGACTCTGACCACGATGATCGAAGGTGCGCTCAGGGGCTATGGGCTTCATATCAGTGACCCGGAAGGCCAAGGCTACGATAGCGCCGCAAACATGGCAGGGAGGCACAACGGAATACAGACGCTGATAAAAAGGCTTGGCCACTGGCTCCGTATGTGCACTGTTTTGCGCACTGCGTAAATCTGTCGACAGAGGCCATGTGCAAGGAGTCTGTAATCGTGCGGAACGCGCTGGGCGTGTGTAATGAAGTCGGTGTCCTCTTCAGTCAGAGCCACCACTTCCGAAGGAAGTTCTCAGCACTCGACACAGCCGAAGGACCGAGCAAGCTGAGGCCGCTATGTCCCACCCGGTGGACTGTGCGGGGAAGCTCGGTATCGGCGCTGCTCACCCAGCTGGGAGCTGTGATCGAGACTCTAGAGGAGGACGGGAAGACGCAGGCTGCTGCCATGACATCATGGCATCATGGCATTACGTTCCGGGACGACTGTTTATGGTCTGGTCGCTGCACTCAGGATTTTGAACCTGATGGAGATGTGTATCCGGTTCTGCCAGAAAAGGGATCCGACCGTCTCGCAGGCGCTCACGGCCATCAGAGCCGTGGTTAGAGATCTCGAAGCTGAGCGAGAGGATGGGTGGAAGAAAGTGGAGACGAGGTCAGACGAGCTGATCAGTGAGCAAGCACGAGCTTCATCCCGTCCAGCTGCCAAGGAGCAAAGTGTCCAGGAGGCTGGACGCTGGTCCCAGGCTCCTAAACCAGAATAAGTAACATTCTGCCCTGCAAAGAAGAACCTGTATGCCGAAACAGCTAAGCTGTTGGACAAATTACGGTGCGTTCCGTGTCATCGGCTGAGGCTGAACGGAGCTTCAGCAAACTTCGCAGATTGAAGACGTGGCTGCGGAACAGCATGGGTGAGAGACGTCTCTCAGATCTCCTTGTCTGTCACATCCATCAGTCGCTGCTGGACCAGGTCGACGTGGAGAGGGTGGTGAAGGCGTTCGTGGCAGATGACGATACTCGGAGGAGAGTGTTCGGCGATGGCTAAAAAGCACTAGGGTGAAATGTTACGAAGAGCGGGAGTCCTGAATGGTTTTACTCAAGGATCAGCGTTCGTTTATGTATTCGGAGAGGATTCACTCACATGCCAGACAGTGATAGTTCGGCGTGGCAGTGATGTATAAGTGACAATATAAGATTGACATGCATTTTAAGTGCTAATCTCTAGGAAAAAAAACTGTACCGAGATGCAATCCAACAGGCAAATAATGATAAGTATGTGAATAAGTAACATTCTGCTCATGTTATATCTTCTGAGGATTTCCGAGGATATTCTGAGGATGACGCAAGTCGAAATATATTAATGTATTTTTGTATACTGATTTCAAGTTTAATTAAGATATAACATGAGCAGAAGGTTACTTATTCACATACTTATATTTATCATGCTCAAATATGCCATAGTTCGCCTACAACAACTAGGTAAATAATTAAGTATAAATAGATACAACAGCGAACGGCTGCTCTAAAACCGTAATAATGTTTGCAGAACAGCCCGTCACAGACCACTCATGAGCCCAGTTGGCAGAGCGTTCAACTGAAAACCTCGAAAATGTATCTGGCAACTGACATGGTGTAGTTGACTCCTTTCAGCACTTGATTTAACATATTGCCAGGATGACCTTCATTCAGCGGCAGCGACCGCAACGACAATGCACCTAATGTAATGGACGAATGCCCCAAAAGATCTTATACCTACTTTGGAGTTGGAGCTGGACGGGCTAGTTAAACTTACGGTCACGAAAACCCTACGTACCGAAATGTTAACGAAGAAAAGATAAGATACGATCGGCTGCTTACGGTCAGGTAGGGTATCGAAATTTCGCTTGACAAAAAGTTGGAAAGATACAAATTTGAACGTGTATGCACCCCTTGCCAGGTGCCGCCCCCATGCTAGGTGCCGCCGTCCCCCCCCCCCCCCCCCGAACAAAAAGTCGCACCAGTTTTTTTCGCGTGTCAACGCCACTGGTCACCACCCCCACAAAAAAGTGTTCTAAGCGATACAAATCACATGACCGGAAAGTGCATTCAAAATCATCTCATACCCACCCAAAATGTATTCATATATAAAAACATGTAGCTTACAATGACAGCTTCCCTAAAACGCTACAAGAACTATGTCGCCCCGTCTGGTCAAATTCCATCGCGACCGGAAATAATACACAGAGCGCCCCGAAGCGCTGATTACAAAGGAATCCCTTCATCTTTTTCCTGCCAGATTAACATGCTACCATACAAACATTTATTGGCGCATATGTATTAGAAGGGATGACCGTCCGGTGATTGTAGCGTCTAATTCCCATAACATTATCGTGACGTCACCTCGGCCCGTTTCAGCTGCCGCTGCAAGCCGCCTGGCGCGATGTTAGGTCAAGGGTCATATCACGGTACTTAGAATACTGGGTCATATAATGTGTGTTAATGCTGTGAAAGGTCGATCGGTACTCTCACGCTTAATCCAGTGCGTTCATAATTAAGATAAAGTTGCAGACTGGTTATTGATTCGACTCTGATTGAATATATTGGAATCGTTCAATCAATATCCCTTGAATCAAAGAAGAATCGATTCACCACCGGATGTTTTTATTATTAATGAATCATGATTGAATCAAAACCAGCATAGAAACAAGGCTGATTTAATAAAAAAAAAGACTGTGCAATGCCATTTCAATGGTGAGTCAAACGTGATTTGATCATAACAAAATTGATTCTTTGAATCGGAAATAATTATTTCTCAAAACGGTTATCCATGAATCAAGCGGTGACTGAATCATTCATATTTCAAAATGAATCGTGATTGAATCCCTCCCAAGAAAGGTGAATCAATAACCAGTCTGTAATAAATAACCAGTCTGTAATAACCAGTCTTTTAAGCCAAATTCAAAATCGGCATATACCCCTCAGGCACAAACGTAACAGAACCAAGGGCAAACCAGTTTGGCTTACCCCAGAAGTAAGGAGTGCTATACAAGCTAAAAGAAGTGCATTTGGCATTTTGAAGGGATCTTCACTAGATATAAATCGGAAGGCCTACCAGAATGCAAGAAATTCAGTTAAGAAAAAGGTCAGAGCAGCTAAAAGGGCAAAGGAACTTGATTTAGCTAGACATTGTAATGCAGATAGTAAGAAGTTCTTCAGTTTTTATAAGTTCAGTACAGTTTCCAAAAATATAGGTCCATTTAAGGTAGATGATGTGTTAGTTAGCAAGGACAGTGAAATGGTTGAAGTGCTTAATGATCAGTTTCAATCTGTTTTTACTATCGAGGACCAGAGTAGTATTGCAGCACTTCAGCCTGAGCTAGAGACAGAGGAGACTATAGGAGAGCTAGGTGGCATAAGTAGTGAACTTGTTCTAGAATATCTAAAGAAAGTAAGGCCTAACAAGGCAGAAGGACCTGATGAAATCCATGCTAGACTTTTAAGAGAATCTGAAAGGGAGTTGTCGGTTCCATTAGCCATAATATTTTCTAAATCACTCGCAGATAGTAAAATTCCACTTGATTGGAAAAGAGCAAATGTTGTTCCTATTCATAAAAAGGGAGATAGAAGTAAAGAGGAAAACTATAGACCGGTTAGTCTGACCTCATTAGTCTGCAAGGTGCTTGAATCAATCATCAAAGATAAGATTGTTGAATTCTTGGAGCAAAATGAACTCATCAAGGATACACAGCATGGCTTTAGGAAGGGCCGTTCTTGTTTAACTAATCTTCTGGAGTTTTTGGATGTTGCAACAGATAGCTTTGATCAGGGTAAACAGCTAGATGTAGCTTTTCTTGATTTCAGTAAAGCATTTGACAAAGTCCCCCATACAAGACTGGGGTTGCAACTTAAAATGCATGGGATCAGGGGCAAGATTCTGGATTGGATAGAAACGTGGCTTTCAGGACGCCAGCGAAGGGTTATATTGAATGGGTGCCAATCACAATGGAAGGAGGTTCTCAGTGGGGTTCCACAGGGCTCAGTCCTGGGCCCATTGCTTTTTATAATATTTGTGAATGCAATTGAGAACAGTATAGACAGCAAAGTCTTGAAATTTGCAGACGATCTAAAATTTGTCAGGATTATTAGAGGAAAACATGATCAGGATGTTTTTCAATCAGATCTGGACAAGCTAGTTGAGTGGTCTGAAGCATGGCAGATGAAATTCAATTTGAGTAAATGTAAGATTATGCACGCTGGACGGGTTAGCAGTAAACATAGGTATGAAATGGGTGGGCAGAAAATGGAGCAGATTGAAAAGGAAAGAGATTTAGGTGTCGTGGTAAACAATAGACTATCAGCGTCAGACCAGGTTGTAGAAGCTAGGAAAAAGGCACTTTAGAATGCTAGGGGCCATTAACAGAAATGTTTCCTACAAGAGTGAAAAGGTAATAACAAAACTGTATTGTGCATATGTTAGACCACATTTGGAGTATTGTGTACAAGCCTGGTCTCCAACATATGAGAAAGATTGCTGGTTGTTAGAAAGAGTTCAAAAAAGGGCAACAAAAATGGTTAATTGTCTTGGTAGTTTACCTTATGAAGATAGATTAAAAAAATTGGGTATGTTTTCACTTAGATATAGAAGGCTAAGAGGAGATCTAATTGAAGTCTTCAAATTTGTAAATAGTCAGCATTCTGGATATTTAAAGGGTATGTTTGAGTTCAATAGGGAAAATCGAGGTAGAGGTCATCAGCATAAACTCATTATGAAACAAAGTAGGACTAGGCTACGACAGTCATTTTTCAGTAGAAGGGTTGTAGGACATTGGAATATGCTACCAGGGGATGTCGCTGATGCAGTGACACTTGCTTCCTTCAAAATTAGATTAGATAAATACTTTACAGAGAAGGGATTAGTTCATAAATACTCGTGGGATTAGCCTTCTTTTATGCAGGTAGAGTAAGGTGATTTGAAGGGGCGAGACTGGTGGAGGGGGGGTGTGCAACCTCGGATGGGCCCAAGAGGCTCTTTGTTGCACTTTTCTTTTATGTCTTTATGTCTTAAATAAGTTGAATAGCAGAGCCCATTGTCCAGTGACGTCATTGCCCTGGATATAATCCACCTGTCAGCCGGCTAATTGGAAATCCACCGACTGCCCCTACTGATTTACGCTCGCATTCCTTTGCGGCGCTGGGTGAGCAGCGAAGCTTATTTTATTCAATTTAATTTCGATACATAATTTTAGATGTGTGTTTTCATAATTCATTGCAACACCAATGTGCCCAAACTATCTACTCAAGAAAAACAAAAGCATCGCATTTAATTTAAGGATACTAACCAGATTATTTTCGATTTGCGCCATATAGCCAGGCTATATCAATAAGTGTCCCAAAAGTCAAATTTTGATTGAGTGTCAGAGGTGGAAACTTCAAGCCAAAAATGTCCATGAGAGTGGTATATTGTGTAGGTAAATGGTAAAATATTGATTTGTTTTGAATATGAAAACCAATAGCTTTTAGTTAAAATCATGTATTTTTAATCCAAATTTGTGTCAGAATCAATAGGTATTGATCATGGTAGTGTGTAATATTGTGATGCTCTGTTTTTGTAAACCAGTGGTGTTGATAGTAACCTGGGCTAGGGGCAGAGTTTCCTATACATTTGGTGGGGCGGGCGCCCCACCAACATTGGTTTTTGCCCACCAACATTGATTTTGCCCCACCCAACATTAAAAAAAACTGGAGCTGGTCAATATACTTGCACAATAAACATCAACTACCTACTTCTGACATCTTTAATATATGAAACTTATTCAACATGAGGAAGAGCAGCTGTTGCTATATGTTTA
>JAXIVJ010004475.1:0-82500 GCA_036785665.1 Chirona hameri | reverse complement strand
CCTTAGATTTGAGCTCTGGTCAATAGTTTAGGCTCCAGAGGTCATCGAATGTCAAAAAGGTGATTTTGTTTTCAAAACTGTTTTCCCCACATAAACTTTTACCTAATAAAGATAAAGCAATAATATTTACGCCATCGCGTGTGTCTTGTCAAGGCGCTTCGAATCATATTGATGGTGACCGGGTTAGGTCAACTGATAAATTTGACCTCAGGTCAAGGTCAAGTGGTGACCCAAGTTGGTCATGTTGCATATTGGGAGACGTGTCTCGACGAGACAAACATATTGGTACCGTTTTCTCTTCTCTATCTGCATTATGTCGATAGTTATTGATAAAACCGTGTTGGCGGTCACAAAATTGACCTGACCTTAGGTCACCGATATTAGAAATCCGAGATAAACAAATTGTTGGTATCTATGACCTTATGAAGTCCTGCTAGATTGAAACCGATCGGCGTAAAACTGTGGTTGTGGTACTACTGCAAACGTTTTGGAGTTGAGGTCATCACGTAACCTGGTCTGGTGACCTGACCTGAGATGACCTGAGGCCAAGAATTTTACATAATGCGGGAAGTTCATTTCTAAACAGGTATACAAAAAACGGCGGCGCTGCGTGCCGCCGTTTTTGCGCTATCCTCGAAAAACCGGAGGGGTGGGCGGATTTCGCCCCCCCCCCCCTCCAGGGCGCGTGTTAAGAAGGCCCTGTGTGAGTTTGAGAGACGCTCAGCCTCTTTGAAAGCATCATTTACCGATCTGATATGACCCTTACCGGGCCTGGGAGAGCAGTAAGGGCCCTGGTCCCAATCTCGATCTATCTGAGACTTGAGAGGGTCGTCGGTCGACCTGAGGGGTCCTTCAGGCTTGAGGATGCCTTTTACCAGGCATATGTATGGGACCCTTGGACGATCTGATGGGGCCTCTGTCGGCCTGAGAAAGCGTTCGACTGATCTGAGAGGACATTTGCCTGCCTGAGAGGGTTTCGTAGCATATGCCAGTCTGAGAGGATTCTCGGTCGGTCTGCACGTGCCCTCAGCCGGTCTAAGAGGGCCTTCGTCAGGTATGAGAGAGTATCTAAGGCGTGGTGTTGTCCTAGGCCAGTTTGGGAAGATCCTTGCCAGCCTGATAGGACGCTTGCCAGGCCTGCAAGGGTCCTCGTCAGACCTGTGAGGGCCTGATCAGACCTGAAAGGGCCTGGTCAGACCTGAGAGGGCATGGTCAGACCTGAGAGGGCCTGTTTATGCTTACGGGGACCATAGAACCTTCTGCTAGTCTGAGAAGGTCTTTGCCAGACCTCAGAGGGCCTGCCAGTCTGAGAGGGCCTTCAGGTAACCAGAAAGCAAGACCCTCAGGGCACTGGAAGGGCACCAGGCAGGGCACAGGGCAGGACGAGCAGTGCAGGGCACAGGGCAGGACACAGAGTAGGGCACATGGCAGGACACAGGGCAGGACACAGGGCAGGACGAGCAGTGCAGGGCACAGGGCAGGACACAGAGCAGGGCACATGGCAGGACACATGGCAGGACACAGGGCAGGACACAGGGCAGGACACAGGGCAGGACACAGGGCAGGACACAGGGCAGGACACAGGGCAGGGCAGGACACAGAGCAGGGCACATGGCAGGACACAGTGCAGGACACAGGGCAGGACACAGGACAGGACACAGAGCAGGGCACAGGGCAGGACACAGTGCAGGACACAGGGCAGGACACAGGGCAGGACACAGAGCAGGGCACAGGGCAGGACACAGGGCAGGGCACAGGGCAGGACGAGCAGTGCAGGGCACAGGGCAGGACACAGAGCAGGGCACAGGGCAGGACACAGGGCAGGACACAGGGCAGGACGAGCAGGGCAGGGCACAGGGCAGGGCACAGGGCAGGGCACAGGGCAGGGCACAGGGCAGGGCACAGGGCAGGGCACAGGGCAGGGCACAGGGCAGGGCACAGGGCAGGACACAGGGCAGGGCATGGCATAGGACAGAAAGCAACCAATTCAGCGCATTGCATTGGAAATTGCAACCCGTAAATAAGTAGCCAAAATGATAACAAATCGCTAATTTGACTAAAATCGGCCGAGCTTCAATCTATTTCCGGCGAAGGAAATATTATTCAAAATATCGATTGCCGCATCATTTCGGAGAGCTTTCGCAAGGAGTAATGGGGAAAACACGGTTTCCGTTGTATCGGAGATATTTGTTACATTTTGGACCACCCTATCGTGTAGTGAATTTTTGCTGTTCCTTTTTACTGCTCACCACAAATATAACAAATGCTAAATACCAGTAAAACGACCTTATCGGACCCGGAACCGAGCGTGCGGTTCTTAGGCGTCCTTTACCAATGTGGAATAACATTTAAAGCTATGCGAGTCAATTAGGACATATCAAATTGCTTACCGACTGCACCAGATGCAATTCTTGTGACGCTGTTGTCATGAAAACGCCGTGGGTTAATGGTACCTTCATTTCCCCAGTCAGAATTTGCAAAGCTAATAAAATATATCCTTGCATATAGGTTTAGCTTGACCCACGGCGCGCACCCAATCGTCGCAATGATTTTACGGCTGGTGAGAGACGGAAGGGACGGCGACCCCGGTCACCCACTGTCCTTCGCCGGCCGCAGGCGGTCACGTGACCGGGCGGGTCCGCTGCAGGGTCGGCCGAGCGCGTGACCGACGGGTCGTGGCCGCCTCCACCGTGCAACACCATAGGGAGGACAGGGCTGTGCGTCCCGGGTGGTGGGTCGTGGCCGCCTCCACCGTGCACCACCATAGGTAGGACAGGGGTGTGCGTCCCGGGCGGTGGGTCGTGGCCGCCTCCACCGTGCACCACCATAGGGAGGACAGGGGTGTGCGTCCCGGGCGGTGGGTCGTGGCCGCCTCCACCGTGCACCACCATAGGGAGGACAGGGGTGTGCGTCCCGGGCGGTGGGTCGTGGCCGCCTCCACCGTGCACCACCATAGGGAGGACAGGGTTGTGCGTCCCGGGCGGTGGGTCGTGGCCGCCTCCACCGTGCACCACCATAGGGAGGACAGGGGTGTGCGTCCCGGGCGGTGGGTCGTGGCCGCCTCCACCGTGCACCACCATAGGGAGGACAGGGGTGTGCGTCCCGGGCGGTGGGTCGTGGCCGCCTCCACCGTGCACCACCATAGGGAGGACAGGGGTGTGCGTCCCGGGCGGTGGGTCGTGGCCGCCTCCACCGTGCACCACCATAGGGAGGACAGGGGTGTGCGTCCCGGGCGGTGGGTCGTGGCCGCCTCCACCGTGCACCACCATAGGGAGGACAGGGGTGTGCGTCCCGGGCGGTGGGTCGTGGCCGCCTCCACCGTGCACCACCATAGGGAGGACAGGGGTGTGCGTCCCGGGCGGTGGGTCGTGGCCGCCTCCACCGTGCACCACCATAGGGAGGACAGGGGTGTGCGTCCCGGGCGGTGGGTCGTGGCCGCCTCCACCGTGCACCACCATAGGGAGGACAGGGGTGTGCGTCCCGGGCGGTGGGTCGTGGCCGCCTCCACCGTGCACCACCATAGGGAGGACAGGGGTGTGCGTCCCGGGCGGTGGGTCGTGGCCGCCTCCACCGTGCACCACCATAGGGAGGACAGGGGTGTGCGTCCCGGGCGGTGGGTCGTGGCCGCCTCCACCGTGCACCACCATAGGGAGGACAGGGTTGTGCGTCCCGGGCGGTGGGTCGTGGCCGCCTCCACCGTGCACCACCATAGGGAGGACAGGGGTGTGCGTCCCGGGCGGTGGGTCATGGCCGCCTCCACCGTGCACCACCATAGGGAGGACAGGGGTGTGCGTCCCGGGCGGTGGGTCGTGGCCGCCTCCACCGTGCACCACCATAGGGAGGACAGGGGTGTGAGTCGGCGCACGCTGCTCCTAAAGCCGACTACGCAGAATTTCACCATTTTAGTACGATATTTCTACGACATGAACGTCATTGTACGCAATTGTTCAGTCATTTCGACTAAGTAGTTGTGAAGTAATCAGTTCATGAAAACAATTGCTACGGTCGGGCCGCTCATTCGTAGATTTACCCCCTAGTTGAAGGAAGACCTCGGGTCTTCTCGGTAAAACAAAATTGCAAATGAAACAGACACCATATAAGATGTTTGCCATTCTTAGCCGCCAGGTTAGTTGGCAACCCTGTCATAGCCTCTCATACAAATAGCCAATAAACCAAAAAAGCCAGCCAACATGTCAATAAGTCAAACTGCTGAGTAATCAAAATGATAAAACAAATGGATTCCTGGCAGATTGCGTCAACCAATATCTTGATGCATGTATGTTTTCAGGAACTTCGCTTTGGCTGCCAGACCGTAGCCTCCCGAGGCTAACAACTAATAAGCCAAATCGCGAACTTCAAAACCATATTTTGGATACACTCCTAGATCACTCGAATGTATGCTTAGCAGATTGTAGAGACTTCTCCCTTGATATGTGTGCTCGTTTTTAGGAACTCCGCTATGGCTGCTGCTTCACATGGCGCCGATCTGCAACGAGAAAGAGGTGGTGGTGCTGTTTCTTCTCACCCTGCGGGACATCACCGCCCTCAAGCAACCCATAGAGGTGGACGACAACAGAGGTGAGCCACAAGTCAAACAGTCATGTAAACAGAGGTGAGCCACAAGTTAAACAGTCATGTAAACAGAGGTGAGCCACAAGTAAAACAGTCATGTAAACAGAGGTGAGCCACAAGTCAAACAGTCATGTAAACAGAGGTGAGCCACAAGTCAAACAGGCATGTAAACAGAGGTGAGCCACAAGGCAAACAGTCATGTAAACAGAGGTGAGCCACAAGTCAAACAGGCATGTAAACAGAGGTGAGCCACAAGTCAAACAGTCATGTAAACAGAGGTGAGCCACAAGTCAAACAGTCATGTAAACAGAGGTGAGCCACAAGTCAAACAGTCATGTAAACAGAGGTGAGCCACAAGTCAAACAGTACTGTAATATCGGCATTGTGGACGCCAACAGAGGTGAGCCACAAGTCAAACAATCATGTAAACAGAGGTGAGCCACAAGTCAAACAGTACTGTAATATCGGCATTGTGGACGCCAACAGAGGTGAGCCACAAGTCAAACAGTACTGTAATATCGGCATTGTGGACGCCAACAGAGGTGAGCCACAAGTCAAACAGTCATGTAATATCGGCATTGTGGACGACAACAGAGATGAGCCACAAGTCAAACAGTCATGTAAACAGAGGTGAGCCCCAAGTCAAACAGTACTGTAATATCGGCATTGTGGACGACAGCAGAGGTGAGCCACAAGTCAAACAGTACTGTAATATCGGCATTGTGGACGACAACAGAGGTGAGCCACAAGTCAAACAGTTATGTAATATCCGCATTGTGGACGACAACAGAGGTGAGCCACAAGTCAAACAGTACTGTAATATCGGCATTGTGGACGACAACAGAGGTGAGCCACAAGTCAAACAGTACTGTAATATCGGCATTGTGGACGACAACAGAGGTGAGCCACAAGTCAAACAGTACTGTAATATCGGCATTGTGGACGCCAACAGAGGTGAGCCACAAGTCAAACAGTCATGTAATATCCGCATTGTGGACGACAACAGAGGTGAGCCACAAGTCAAACAGTACTGTAATATCGGCATTGTGGACGACAACAGAGGTGAGCCACAAGTCAAACTGTCATGTAATATCGGCATTGTGGACGACAACAGAGGTGAGCCACAAGTCAAACAGTCATGTAATATCCGCATTGTGGACGACAACAGAGGTGAGCCACAAGTCAAACAGTACTGTAATATCGGCATTGTGGACGACAACAGAGGTGAGCCAGAAGTCAAACAGTACTGTAATATCCGCATTGTGGACGACAACAGAGGTGAGCCACAAGTCAAACAGTACTGTAATATCGGCATTGTGGACGACAGCAGAGGTGAGCCACAAGTCAAACAGTACTGTAATATCGGCATTGTGGACGACAACAGAGGTGAGCCACAAGTCAAACAGTACTGTAATATCGGCATTGTGGACGACAACAGAGGTGAGCCACAAGTCAAACAGTACTGTAATATCGGCATTGTGGACGACAACAGAGGTGAGCCACAAGTCAAACAGTCATGTAATATCCGCATTGTGGACGACAACAGAGGTGAGCCACAAGTCAAACTGTCATGTAATATCGGCATTGTGGACGACAGCAGAGGTGAGCCACAAGTCAAACAGTACTGTAATATCGGCATTGTGGACGACAACAGAGGTGAGCCACAAGTCAAACAGTACTGTAATATCGGCATTGTGGACGACAACAGAGGTGAGCCACAAGTCAAACAGTCATGTAATATCCGCATTGTGGACGACAACAGAGGTGAGCCACAAGTCAAACTGTCATGTAATATCGGCATTGTGGACGACAGCAGAGGTGAGCCACAAGTCAAACAGTACTGTAATATCGGCATTGTGGACGACAACAGAGGTGAGCCACAAGTCAAACAGTACTGTAATATCGGCATTGTGGACGACAACAGAGGTGAGCCACAAGTCAAACAGTCATGTAATATCCGCATTGTGGACGACAACAGAGGTGAGCCACAAGTCAAACTGTCATGTAATATCGGCATTGTGGACGACAGCAGAGATGAGCCACAAGTCAAACAGTACTGTAATATCGGCATTGTGGACGACAACAGAGGTGAGCCACAAGTCAAACAGTACTGTAATATCGGCATTGTGGACGACAACAGAGGTGAGCCACAAGTCAAACAGTACTGTAATATCGGCATTGTGGACGCCAACAGAGGTGAGCCACAAGTCAAACAGTCATGTAATATCCGCATTGTGGACGACAACAGAGGTGAGCCACAAGTCAAACTGTCATGTAATATCGGCATTGTGGACGACAACAGAGGTGAGCCACAAGTCAAACAGTACTGTAATATCGGCATTGTGGACGACAACAGAGGTGAGCCACAAGTCAAACAGTCATGTAATATCCGCATTGTGGACGACAACAGAGGTGAGCCACAAGTCAAACAGTCATGTAATATCCGCATTGTGGACGACAACAGAGGTGAGCCACAAGTCAAACAGTCATGTAATATCGGCATTGTGGACGACAACAGAGGTGAGCCACAAGTCAAACAGTACTGTAATATCCGCATTGTGGACGACAACAGAGGTGAGCCACAAGTCAAACAGTCATGTAATATCGGCATTGTGGACGACAACAGAGGTGAGCCACAAGTCAAACAGTACTGTAATATCCGCATTGTGGACGACAACAGAGGTGAGCCACAAGTCAAACAGTACTGTAATATCCGCATTGTGGACGACAACAGAGGTGAGCCACAAGTCAAACAGTACTGTAATATCGGCATTGTGGACGACAACAGAGGTGAGCCACAAGTCAAACAGTACTGTAATATCGGCATTGTGGACGACAACAGAGGTGAGCCACAAGTCAAACAGTACTGTAATATCGGCATTGTGGACGACAACAGAGGTGAGCCACAAGTCAAACAGTCATGTAATATCTGCATTGTGGACGACAACAGAGGTGAGCCACAAGTCAAACAGTACTGTAACATCCGCATTGTGGACGACAACAGAGGTGAGCCACAAGTCAAACAGTACTGTAATATCGGCATTGTGGACGACAACAGAAGTGAGCCACAAGTCAAACAGTACTGTAATATCCGCATTGTGGACGACAACAGAGGTGAGCCACAAGTCAAACAGTACTGTAATATCGGCATTGTGGACGACAACAGAGGTGAGCCACAAGTCAAACAGTACTGTAATATCGGCATTGTGGACGACAACAGAGGTGAGCCACAAGTCAAACAGTACTGTAATATCGGCATTGTGGACGACAACAGAGGTGAGCCACAAGTCAAACAGTACTGTAATATCGGCATTGTGGACGACAACAGAGGTGAGCCACAAGTCAAACAGTCATGTAATATCCGCATTGTGGACGACAACAGAGGTGAGCCACAAGTCAAACAGTCATGTAATATCTGCATTGTGGACGACAACAGAGGTGAGCCACAAGTCAAACAGTACTGTAATATCCGCATTGTGGACGACAACAGAGGTGAGCCACAAGTCAAACAGTCATGTAATATCCGCATTGTGGACGACAACAGAGGTGAGCCACAAGTCAAACAGTACTGTAATATCCGCATTGTGGACGACAACAGAGGTGAGCCACAAGTCAAACAGTCATGTAATATCCGCATTGTGGACGACAGCAGAGGTGAGCCACAAGTCAAACAGTCATGTAATATCCGCATTGTGGACGACAGCAGAGGTGAGCCACAAGTCAAACAGTCATGTAATATCGGCATTGTGGACGACAACAGAGGTGAGCCACAAGTCAAACAGTCATGTAATATCCGCATTGTGGACGACAGCAGAGGTGAGCCACAAGTCAAACAGTCATGTAATATCGGCATTGTGGACGACAACAGAGGTGAGCCACAAGTCAAACAGTCATGTAATATCCGCATTGTGGACGTTAACAGAGGTGAGCCACAAGTCAAACTGTCATGTAATATCCGCATTGTGGACGACAACAGAGGTGAGCCACAAGTCAAACTGTCATGTAATATCGGCATTGTGGACGACAGCAGAGGTGAGCCACAAGTCAAACAGTCATGTAAACAGAGGTGAGCCACAAGTCAAACAGTCATGTAAACAGAGGTGAGCCACAAGTCAAACAGTCATGTAAACAGAGGTGAGCCACAAGTCAAACAGTCATGTAATATCATGTCATGTCATGTCATGTCATGTAATATTCTGCAACTTCCATTTATAAAATGTTATATTTTGCGTTGATTGTCTGCGTGCAATTTGTGTATGTGCCTTGGAATGTTTGCTGCAGTGTGAGCAAAGGGTTCTCTTGTAGACTGTTTCAATGCAAAGCAAATACAATCGTAGCCAGAATGACAGACAGCAACGTCGGAGCAAACACCGTTGTTTGCCTTACGATATTGTTGTGGAGACGAAGCTCGTTTTACTGTTATGCAACATTAAACCGCAATCTTTTCTTACTTGCGTCCTACATGCTGGAAAATATTCCGAACTCGAACTGAGTGTCAGTCCGACACGGCTACAAAACATTCCAATTACTGAATACGGCGGTGACACGGTGACACCGTGACACGGTGACCCTGGGCTTGTGTTTCAGTCGGGCTGTCCAAGTTCGCCAAGCTGGCGCGCTCGGTGACCCGGTCGCGGACCGTGCTGGCCTCCCAGTTCTCCTCCAACATGACAGGGATCAAGGAGAACGCAAAGCAGTCCAACATCGGACATGTAAGTAGGCGCTACATAGCACTGGCTCGGCGGCACCAGAAGTAGCGGACTCGTGTGTTCTCGGCAGGGGCTGAGCCGCGACAGCAGTGACGAAGCTCTGCCAGTGACGCAGTGACGCAGTGACGAAGCAGTGACGAAGCTCCAACCAGGGCCGTATGTCCGATGTGATGACACAGTTTTCGGGATTAATTGAACGTCATTGGCGTTCAGTCATAACGAACCAGATGGGGATGTAAGCTTAGTGTGAAATGAGGTAATGATTTGAGAAGTAAAACAACGACACATGTTGAGAACAGCGAGAACAAAATAGATCATTCTGGAACGTTACATGTTATCGTTTCCAGAAGGGGCATTCCACAGCAAGATAACCGGTGCACAGTGGGCGATAACGGCCTGTTAGCGCGACATGGGGTGAAACATAACATTCCAAAAATTACTATTTCATACGGCTCATTTTCAAGCAAAATGCCTATAGCATGAAACTATAACACCGATTCGCTAACAAATTGGTTTATTTATATGTATCATGTCTTCAAACACACACTTGTTCAGCCGCCGATATTGCTATGGCGCGCCTCATTCTCATCGCATGGATATATGCTAACGTGAGAGGCGAAGAACGTTGCGTAGAGGCTTTGTGGAATTTTTTCCTTGAACGTTCAAATCATCAGCAGCCCGAAATACCTACATATGACCTTTTCATGTGAATTAGAAATTGTATATTATAACATTAAGTGAGGTATGTTATTTGAAGTGGCTGACCAGCAGAATCAAAACTTGAGTTAATCCTACAATTTTCATTCCACGGTTCTCTGCTTTGATGAATCATTTTTCAGCCTCGTTAGAGTTTATACGTTGTGCCTATTCAAATAAATTTTTAGCATACTTGTGCTTTTTAGTTTGGAGCTTATTGTATAGTGTACATCACTATTATCTCTGCGCCATTACAATGCCCGGATCTGTGCTGTCCCTAGTTAACTGCCCGTACAAAGGTCATTTTTTAAAGATAAAAGTAAAAAACTAGCAAATGGCAAGGGCTACAAAATGGCTATCTCGGAATTTCTAAATTTTGTTTTTTAACCCCAAAACATTACAAAAATATTTTGTTAACAAATATGCCCTCAAAATCAAACTTTTCGAACATTTTCCAAAAACCGGAATATATTTTGGAGAACCACATATGGCCAACACCCAAACCAAATTTCAAAGCAATATCTTTGTTTTTGACCGATTTATGGCTCCCTAAGTAAGAGTAACTCATGACGTCATATTTGTTATTGCGTTTTTGGCTTTTATTGCCCAGATACAGACAAATAAATGCGAGCACTGTATTTCTGAGACAAAACCGGTATAGTAACATGCATTTTGTATTTACATTTCTCAATTTCAAATTTTGCCCTTATGTGACCCCAAAATTGATCTGAGATGATCTTGACACTAACTTCACTCAATGAGGTCAGATGGTAAAATAACTATCACTATCGAAATATACGTGTACAATAGCCCATAAAACATGTGTCGCATGACTTTCGTAAATTTTCTGCGCATAGCGACCTTTTGTGACCTGACCTTGACCTTGACCTTTGCAAAGACTCTCACTTTAGCTCATTCGGGGTGTGTATTATACCTTTGGGAGCATTTTGGGTGATCATGATCGCAGTCAAAGGCTTTGGATGGAACGTATGGCCCATAAACTAAAATGCCTCGATTTTGACCTTTCACCCGACTTTGACCTAATATTTGGCCTCAATTCCCCAATTTCGAGTATGCCTTAGATTCGAGTCACTGAGAGCTTTCGAATGCCGCCTTGCGCGTCTCGCTGCGATCATTGGTGCCGGAGATAACGAGGGGGCAATATTTGACCCCCGGTCAATGCCGGGTTAAACCCAGATAAAAGAAAGTGCATATTTTGAGCTCTCTGATTCATCAGCTATCGATTGATCTGCTACATGTTCAAACCGATGCCGTAAATTGAAGCAGATACGCCGTGGCGCGCTAAAAGGCCGTTCTCGCCCACTGTGCTGTCCGACCATTTGTAATTTTCTTGAAAAGTTGTGCATTTGCTAACTTCATGTGTGGGGAATTCACTGGTGGTGACCAAAAATAAAAATCAAAAATCAAAAAATACGGCCTCGTACAAAAAATACGTATTTTCCCAAGTTCACTGTGCAGGCCTAATTTTGACGACCAATAACTCCGAGACCAAAACAGCGATTTGAAAAACTTGTGTTTTGTTTGGATCAGGAATAGTAGAGTAACAATTTGGCAATCTCGGATTTTCGATTTTCATTTTTTTTCATGTGACCTCGTGACCTACATTTTGCGCCGTGACCTTCACCTGTTAGAAACTGAAATTAAATGTTTAGTCTGATGACGATTTGAGTTCCATTGATGTCATTTCGTATAAAACATCTAAAAACGGGGTTCGATCTGTAATAACTATTTTTAAGCCTTGGAATACTGGCACAATACGCTGTTTTGGTACGTTACGTTGTATTGGCCTGGCAGGTCATATGGCGACCTGATGTCGGTGTAACAGGCACCAGCCGAGAGGTTTCGTCGTCAGGAGTCACTCTAGACTTTGTTTCGAAGGCGTATGTCAAGTAGATGCGAAGTTATCGACGGACAGGTGCCCGGACAGCGTATTATGTCAGCATTGCAAGACTGAAAAAAAATGTACAGGTCGAACCCCACTTTTTTATACGAAAGTACATCAATGAAGCTCAAATCGTCATCAGACGATTTTGTTAAATTTCATTTTCCAACAGGTCAAGGTCACGGCGCAAAAAGTAGGTCACGAGGTCACATGACAAAACAAATAGAAAATCTGTGATTGTCCAATTATTTTTCGACTAATCCTGATCCAAACAAAACAAAGTTGATCAAAATCGATTTTTTAGTCTCGGAGTTGTTGGTCGTCAAAATTAGGCCGGCACAGTGAACTTGGGAAAATACGGAAGGCTGCATCTTGGATTTTGTTTTTGTTTTGGTCACCGCCCTTGCAACCCCCAGTGCACAACTTTTCAAGAAAATGAAAAATGGTCGGACGACAAATTTGATTTTCTTTTGGGTTGTCTTACTAGCTGTGGAATGCCCCAGAAGGGTTTTTGTCGATGATCATCATCACCAATTGACGTCTATTGGGAGGATACAAGGCAAACCATTCAAAAGTGGTCCAGAAAGTGGTGAAAAAAGTAGGCTTTTGGATGAAAATTGCGTGATCAATGCTTTCTCTGGGTTACAAGGCTCAATGCAATCCTGCATGTTCAATGTACGGTTCATTTTTTCACGAATGTTCCATTTTCTTGGTGGAACACCTTTTCCCCCGTTATTTCGACTACGCTGAGACCAATGGTATCAACAATTTTGAAATACATATTTAGGGGTCGCGAAAAATCGCCGAAAATTTCATGTTTTGCTTTAAATGCCCTAAAATCGCCCATCTTGACTTTGAGATTTGACGAAACGAATTCAACATTTTGCTTGTGGAATACTGTTTTCCTGTTATTTAGACTATGGTGATTCTAGTGATATATATTATTTGTATGTATCAGATATTTAGGGGTCGCAAAAAAATGTTAAACATTTCAGCTTTTTCTTTAAATACCCCAAAATCGCCCATTTCGTAACCACGGTTTCACGACACGATTATAATATTTTCGACATGGCACACTGCTTCCTAGTTAATTGAATTGTGCTTATTCCAAATATAGCAATACATGTTTAATTTTAAAAAAATACTAGGGGTGGAAAAATCGCCAAATATTTGACACTTTTCTATAACCATCCCAATATCACTTATTTTGTCCCGGCGATATTACATGCCTGCACTGTTTTGGTTCTTCCGGAAATGTAAATTAGATATATTTAAACGGATACAACATAATTCATGTATTTCCCTTGTATTTAATCAGTTGCATGGCTATTTTCTCTTGTATAGGTATGTTTAGTTCATTGAGACTCCATCACTATGCACGACGCATAACTATTACCGACACAAGTGGCTTTCTAAAGAGGTTGTCGCATCAAGACAAAGTAAATTGTAACTTATGAGTAAAACATCAGTCGTCGTGGCATTGCATGTTTCAACACATGGCCTCTTGGCAAAAAGTTTCCTCCCAAAATGACTTCGAATTGAAGTGATGCACACGTCACACATATGCTTACAGGCCCGCATTAGGGTTGACTTCTTGACCGTGGGGACCTGCTTGCGATGTTCCACCTCATAGGTAGTGTATGGAGTACTCAGGGGTGTAGCTTCTCTGGAAAGTTTTTTTTTTGGGGGGGGGGGGGGCTGAGCTGGGAAAAACCGCTTAAAGTACCATCAAAATTCACAACAATACAGATTTCGAATTTGACCAACTTCCTTGTCAAAGTGGGGGGGGGGGGGGCTGGATTATGGACAATGGACAATGGACATCCCCGCAGGGCGAAGCAGCGAGGAGGGCCCAAGCCAAGACGGCGTCACCACTCCCGGGTTGCGACTCGAGGTCCACCACATGCCCTGTGGCCAGCGACAACCAGACCGAGGTTGACGTGGGCGTGGCAGAGGACAGAGGACCGGTTACGGGGAGGATAAAAAGGGACTTATGTAAAAAGATACGTATAGCACTTACTTTCTACATTATGTACTGTAGTACTACCTTCTCCTGAGCTTTAGGCAGTACAATGCCTAGCAAATGAAGGTATGTGATATATGTACCCCCATGTTCCAAATCCTTCACTGCCTGAAGCTCTTCTCTTTTTCGGGCATCTTAGCAGCGAATCTCAAGGAAAGCTGCGCATTGTATCGCAGTATATCACACTGTTCTATACACTCCAGCATAGCTTTCTTCTCCTGTCACCAAGATCGCCGTCTTTCATGAGTTAACCCTCGCCCTACGGGTTAACTCATTATCGGTTTAACTCACTAACTAACTCATACGGGTTAACTCAACTGAGGTTTTTCTTGAATAGTTTTTGACACATGCAGTGCATCTTGCTGAAATTTGTGCTAGCTGAGTTTACAACAAATCTACGTATGCCGTAAATTTTTTTTTATTGAAATTGGTTAAGTAGTTTGGGAGGTTATCATGTTTTGATAACGTCATGTTGGTAAAAAAATGAGAAATATTTGAAAAATCGTAGAAAACAGAGTTTTAAAAGCAAATTCCAAATTCAATTCACCAAAGATACAAAATGGCATTCTCTTTAAAATGGCGATCTCGGATTTGCAAAATGTTGCGTTTTTGACCCCTAAAATAAAATAAAAAATATTGTTTTGGAAAAATCCCCACGAAATAAAATTTTCAAAGATATTAGAAAAACCGGCATATATATATGAGAGAACTGTGTATGGACAATACCCATACCAAATTTCAAAGCAATATCTTCATTTTTGACTGAGTGATGGCTCCCTAAGTGTAAGAAAAGGATGACGTCATTTAAACAAAACAAAAAAAATACATTTATCAATTTATAATTTTGAGGTTTTCTGGAGAGCAAAATCGCTGTTCTGGACGTGGTAAATCCGAGGTCATTCACTTGACCTGGAAGGTCACCCTTTGACCTTAATCCTAAAAATCGCATACTGTTAGATTCCTCCCATGACAGGCAACATGCTGGTTCTTACCGCATTGCTCTACGTTGTTTGGTTTGGAAGTTAACAGTCAGGACCCTGTCAGGACCCCCCCCCCCCCCCCCGTAGGGCGAAGGTGAAAAAAACTCCCGTAGGGCGAGGGTTAAGCCATTACTCCAGTTCTCCCATGGTTGTAGGATCCTATTCAGTTGAGCCCCCCCCCCCCCTCAACTTGGACGAGGAAGTAGGTCAGGTCCGGGAAAAATCTGTATTTTTGTGGATTTTGATAGTACTTTAAGCGATTTTTTACAGATCATCCCCCCCCAAAAAAAATGGAGAAGCTACACCCCTGAGTACTCCATACTCTACCTGTGAGGTTGTGGACGAAGAGGTGGCCATAACAGCACTAGCTGAGCTAAACAAGTATTTTTGGTAGCTGCGGACTTATACACTGGTGCTGGCTCTTTGCAGCGATATTCTTAGTCCAGGGGTAAAAAATAACGCCAACTCGACAACGTCGTTAGTAGCAATTCAGCGTTACACCAAACGAAGATTTGTAGCAAAACTGGCCCATGGCAAGACATACAAATTGCACTATCATTACTGCGGTATATGCTTGAATGAGTCATTTTCTGTTTGTTGTAGATCCTGTACACTTATGGGGCTGTTTTGTATATTCACGGCTGGTTGATCTCTGTTTTCTGGAGATATTTTGAAAGTAATATGTTGCTAGCGAGAAATGGGAAAAATATCACCATAAGTGGGCAAATATCACAAGTTTCTCGCAAGATCTAGAGACTAAACGTACCTTTTAAGGAAATCTACACCTACCAGAGATAGATAATTTTGTAGCAAAAAATGCCAACATGAATCGACAGAGAGTGATACAGGTTGTATATTTTTGTATCACGCATAATACGAATAAAGGACATCAAATTGTACTTCAAAATATTCCAATATCTTTTAATAAAATTATTTCAAAGTTATTCTCAGGCCATATTTAACCAAATGAATGTAACTCAATGAAGCGTAAAGACTTCCAGAGTCTGCTTTTTATGGTACCCCATCACTATAAGTTCAAGGTTTCCGAATGGTGACAAAGCCCTCCTTTGACATTTTGGTCTCGCGCTGGTTGGTGGTGTCTCTGTTGCGATAAGATCGATTTTTGGTGCTCCAAGGATCTGTGTTGTTTATCATGAGTAAAGTAAAGAAGGCTAAGTTAACAAACTCTAGAATGGAGATTTTGTGCGGATATCTCACCAAGGATGGAGCTGAGTGTAGTTTTTCATGCCTAAATTATCATCGTCCTCGGCTGCTGAAACACACAAAGAAACATCATCCTGCGGAGTCGGATGTTCTCCTACGTGGTTCTGCTGCCTGGGTAAGTGTTCAGTTATTTGTATTGCGCTAGGGACTAGGGAGCGCTCCCCGGCCGCTCCATAGTATTATTCGTATTTTTCCAGAAGTAGGCAGCGTGACTGTGAAAAACTGTGCTGACGTGGAGACGGGAACGTTTGGGACACATTTAGCGCCTACCTCGAAAACTGTGAGTACGGAATTAGCCTAAAATCGCTCAACAACTTTGATTTTTCTGACAGACCTCGTCGCGCCAGTGACTGTCCTTGTAGTGCCTGTGATGCCATTTATGAAGAGAGGCCACTCTCAAGTCATCGACAAAACTCCAAATTGAACGAATTTTACGTAACCGTCGTCTGATTCCTGACTTTCTGGACCGTTTTCAAGAAATAAGCAAAATACTCAAAACTATTTCTTCAGCGCATGAGCGCTGCGATGGGCGCATGCACACCGACATCAATCTGCTGACACCCCGTCTCCCCCGTCCCCAATGTCGGCCCGCGCCGCTGCTCGGCACCGGCCCGAATCACCCTCCGTCGAGCCAGGCGCGTAGCCAGGATTTTTATTAGGGGTGGGGCACGTCGGTGGTAGAATCAAATTTAGCTCCTCAACCATATGTTGTTGATCGGAGGGGGGGAGGGGGAGGGGAGGGAGGGGAGGGAGCCGGGTCGTCAGAGAATCTAATTTTATTTAGTGTAAATTTGTTTTGCTCAGAGGGGGAGGGCATGGCTCCCGTGCCCCCCCCCCCCCCCCCCCCCCTAGCTACGTCCCTGCGTCGAGCCGGGTCCGTCGGTCGCCGCCGCAACCGACGACCTTGACGGCGGCGACGCAGGGGAAAGCCTTTGCCGAGACGGATGGGTGGAAGGAAGGTGAAATGGAGGAGAAAATATATTTAGATAGTGGAAGGCAATCAATATAGGCGCATAATTCGACGTTTAATACAATTTGCTTTCTTTGCCGCAGAGCAGGACATAATTCCAGGAAACTGCGTTTTTTTTAAGTACAATAGGTCCTCGAATCGCCAAACAGGAACCAAACATGTTCTGCTGCATCTTCTCTACCTGTTGCCATTTTTATGTTAATTTTTCTGAAGGTGAAATGAAGTAGTCCAAATTCGAGGAGAAAATTAATGTAGGGATGGGTTGATTTCCTTCAGACAACTTTGCCACCTGAACCTAAAAATCCTGGCGATTCCCATGATCCAATTACTCAGTTCCACTATTCACGAAACCTTCACCTATACATTTGCCTTTTTCGTTTCCTCAGATGCTGGCGAGACACCAGTCATCACGCATGGAGGAGCATCCAAGTACTGGAGATGCTCCCGTGCCTGCCGAGTCGGCGCAGCAGCCTTTCCCAACTGGGCGTAACAAAGTAGCCCCTGAACATTTGCCTGCAGACGTGCACCCGACATGTGATGATGTTGATATGACCGACAGTGGACCGGCGATTAGCACTGAGACGGTTCGCAACGATAACGGGGGTCTCTGGGGTCTCTCACAATGCTGCAGGCGGTTGAGCACTCTGATTGCCTGATCTACGCTGCACGAGGTAGGCAAGTCCCAAATTACCGGGGCCATTCAATTCGAAGAAGTATATATCACTGCAAAAGCAGCTAAAGAAACAAAAGGCAAACATATAAAAATGCGTTCCTTTTTGCTAGTCTTTGGCTACTTCTCATTTCTTGGCGCATTTATTCTTATTTTTAAGCGATCTTAATTTATTAGTGTTTATCCTGATAGCGTTATGACGTGAATACCAACACATCAGAGTGTCATGTAAAATGTTGAATCGTTTTGGGTTTCCTAGAAGTAATATTGTCAGTGCTTGTCCAAGGACCATTCAAACTGGTCTTCGTCTTAATTTTTTTTGGGGATACAAAACTTATTTTCTGACATAAGCTTTTGCACTGCCAATATTTAGAGGTCAGTTTAGGAAATATATCAAACACTTTCACCTGTTTCAAAGACACCCGCTTTCAATGGGATTATCTTCTTCTTTTTGGAGAGTTATGGAATCCGGATGCAGAACACACCATTTAGGAAGTTGCATTTTATACTTACTCAACTGCTATCATTCTAGTGTCTAAGTACAAGTCAAAGCACATTTTGTAATAGTGGTTCTGTTCCCACAGCGGTACAAACGCTTAAGGAGCAAAAGATCCTGCCAAAGGAGCTTGGTGTCGGCCTCCCACAAATCAAAGCGGCTCACAGATTCATGCGAGAGCTACCGAACGAGCTGACAGACCCCGAGCTCTACGTGAGGCTGCAAAAACAGGCCCAGAGTGAGGCGATCCTGCAGCCATACAGTGACATGGTGGCACGGATTTGGATGCTGGCAGCTCCCGAGAGTGTTGTGGAGAGCATGTGCAGTGTGGTGAAGGACATCTTCGGCGAGAACCGCCAACTGTCGCACGCAAGTGCAGCGAAAGAGCTTTGTGTGCGCTGGAATGGACCGGAGCCTGTCTGCGCTGACAAGCTATTAGAGCACGTGCGGCAGCGGTGTCAGAAGGACAATTTTTTGACCGTAGGTCACAGGGACATCGGAAAAGTTATGAAAAGGCATCTTGGTAGAAGGTGTCACCGCGCCCCTGTATATATGTGATATGAATCTGTGATATGAAGTGTATAGTGATGTACGGATGCAGTGCCAACAGTAGGTACCCAATGGGAATTAGTATAATGTCATTCGATGAACGGTTGTGGTGTGCACTTTATTTGGTGTGCCAGTGTGCCACATCCAGTGTTTAGAACTTGAATTCTGCTCCCGTGTGCTATTTATTTTGTCTTGTTGAGTACTTGTCTTGTTTAAGATTCGTCTTGCATTATTTATTTGTGCAAATCAGCTTTTTGTTTGCACGTATATATTGGACACGTCACCTGGATGGATGTTGGAAGGAAAAATATAGTCGTCTGTTCTATTGCAAATGGTGAACCTGTTTTTACATTAAATCAACAAGTGTTTTATCCCATGAGGGTACGATACCTTGGTGTCGAGGTCGGTAGATTGGTACTTAGGTATAGCGATACGCCTGGTCTAGCCGCAAAAGAAGAACCGGTTAAATAACGTTGCCACTCCTGTTGAACTGCTTGCCAGTTTTGTGTAGCGAATTTTCGCATTAGCAGATATAAACATTTGCAATCGACAAATGGAAATGTGTAGAAATGTAGCTTCGATGAGAATGAGAATGTTCGATAAAAGGTGTAGCAAAATTGGGCTCCGTCAAATTCGGTTGGTAGCAAATTTTAACTTTTTTTACCCCTGATTCTTACTGAAGGTGGGTTACTAGCATCGCTAGGTGCCCATGGTCAAGAAGTCAACCCTAATGGGCATGTAAGTGTATGTGTGACGTGTGCATCACTTCAATTCGAAGTCATTTTGGGAGGAAACTTTTTGTCAAGAGGCTATGTGTTGAAACATCCAATGCCACGACGACTGATGTTTTACTCATAAGTTACAATTTCCTTTGTCTTGATGCGACAAACTCTTTAGAAACCACTTGTGTCGGTAAGGGTTATGCGTTGTGCGTGGTGATGGAGTCTCATAGAACTAAACATAACCATACAAAAGAAAATAGCCATTATTACATAAAATGAAAATACATGAAGATTTTGTTGCATCCGTTTAAATATATCTAAGTTACATTTCCGGAAGAACCAAAACAGTGCAGGCATGTAATATCGCCGGGACAAAATAAGTAATATTTGGATGGTTATAGAAAAGTGTCAAATATTTGGCGATTTTTCCACCCCTGTTTTTTTATTACATTTTTTTGCTATATTTGGGAAAAGCACAATCCTATTAACTATGCAGAAGTTTGCCATGTCGAAAATATTATATTCGTGTCGTGAAACCGCGGTTACGAAATGGACGATTTGGGGGTATTCAAAGAAAAAGCTGAAATGAGTAACATTTTTTTGCGACCCTATTAATATCTTCCGATTAAAAAAACAACATCACTGGAATCACCATAGTCTAAATAACAGGAAAAGAGTATGCCACAAGGAATATTTTGAATTCGTTTCGTCAAATCGCGGAGACAAGATGGGTGATTTTAGGGCATTTATAGCAAAACATGGAATTTTCGGCGACTTTTTGCGACCCCTAAGTATTTTTTATTTCAAAATTGTTAATACCATTGGACTCAGCGTAGTCGAAATAACGGGGAAAAGGTGTGCCACCAAGGAAATTTAACATTCGTGCAAAAATTAACTGCCCAAATGTACATACTGGTGTACATACTGGTACATAATACTATACATAATACTAATGTACATACTGGTACATAATGGTTTGTCGTTACGTGTACAATACAAAGCCATGTGGATTGTGGAATGCCTTCAACAACACCAAGTTTGACTAGCGTGCATGTCAGACGATTTGCAGCTCATTTGATGAAGCACGGTTGTGTGACGTGTAAAAATCGATGTTAAATGTACGTATGCTCGTTAAATATTTCATCTTCGTTAAACATTTCCACAATTCCAGCTACCACTTTCAGGCGGCGACAATGCTAATTACCGACGAAAGCGAGCTCAACTTGCGGCGAAACTGCAGTCATATGGAAACTTCTGCAGTAAGAGTTATCAACTCGTAAACGACATTTGGCACACTTGGTCACGTCGGAGATTGCCTGTAAATTAGTTGGTGGCAATATTCTCCGAACAGACACGATGGTTTGATGCTGACGCTCAATAACCCACTGGCAGCTCACAGAGATCCTTAAACTGCTGCTGACTTCCTCTCAGGTGGTGCAATAACTCACTGGCAGCTCACAGAGATCCTTAAACTGCTGCTGACTTCCTCTCAGGTGGTGCAAATACTCACTGGCGGCTCACAGAGATCCTTAAACTGCTGCTGACTTCCTCTCAGGTGGTGCAATAACTCACTGGCGGCTCACAGAGATCCTTAAACTGCTGCTGACTTCCTCTCAGGTGGTGCAATAACTCACTGGCAGCTCACAGAGATCCTTAAACTGCTGCTGACTTCCTCTCAGGTGGTGCAATAACTCACTGGCAGCTCACAGAGATCCTTAAACTGCTGCTGACTTCCTCTCAGGTGGTGCAATAACTCACTGGCAGCTCACAGAGATCCTTAAACTGCTGCTGACTTCCTCTCAGGTGGTGCAATAACTCACTGGCAGCTCACAGAGATCCTTAAACTGCTGCTGACTTCCTCTCAGGTGGTGCAATAACTCACTGGCAGCTCACAGAGATCCTTAAACTGCTGCTGACTTCCTCTCAGGTGGTGCAATAACTCACTGGCAGCTCACAGAGATCCTTAAACTGCTGCTGACTTCCTCTCAGGTGGTGCAATAACCCACTGGCGGCTCACAGAGATCCTTAAACTGCTGCTGACTTCCTCTCAGGTGGTGCAATAACTCACTGGCAGCTCACAGAGATCCTTAAACTGCTGCTGACTTCCTCTCAGGTGGTGCAATAACTCACTGGCAGCTCACAGAGATCCTTAAACTGCTGCTGACTTCCTCTCAGGTGGTGCAATAACTCACTGGCAGCTCACAGAGATCCTTAAACTGCTGCTGACTTCCTCTCAGGTGGTGCAATAACTCACTGGCAGCTCACAGAGATCCTTAAACTGCTGCTGACTTCCTCTCAGGTGGTGCAATAACTCACTGGCGGCTCACAGAGATCCTTAAACTGCTGCTGACTTCCTCTCAGGTGGTGCAATAACTCACTGGCGGCTCACAGAGATCCTTAAACTGCTGCTGACTTCCTCTCAGGTGGTGCAATAACTCACTGGCGGCTCACAGAGATCCTTAAACTGCTGCTGACTTCCTCTCAGGTGGTGCAATAACCCACTGGCAGCTCACAGAGATCCTTAAACTGCTGCTGACTTCCTCTCAGGTGGTGCAATAACTCACTGGCAGCTCACAGAGATCCTTAAACTGCTGCTGACTTCCTCTCAGGTGGTGCAATAACTCACTGGCAGCTCACAGAGATCCTTAAACTGCTGCTGACTTCCTCTCAGGTGGTGCAATAACCCACTGGCAGCTCACAGAGATCCTTAAACTGCTGCTGACTTCCTCTCAGGTGGTGCAATAACCCACTGGCAGCTCACAGAGATCCTTAAACTGCTGCTGACTTCCTCTCAGGTGGTGCAATAACTCACTGGCAGCTCACAGAGATCCTTAAACTGCTGCTGACTTCCTCTCAGGTGGTGCAATAACTCACTGGCGGCTCACAGAGATCCTTAAACTGCTGCTGACTTCCTCTCAGGTGGTGCAATAACCCACTGGCAGCTCACAGAGATCCTTAAACTGCTGCTGACTTCCTCTCAGGTGGTGCAATAACCCACTGGCGGCTCACAGAGATCCTTAAACTGCTGCTGACTTCCTCTCAGGTGGTGCAATAACCCACTGGCAGCTCACAGAGATCCTTAAACTGCTGCTGACTTCCTCTCAGGTGGTGCAATAACTCACTGGCGGCTCACAGAGATCCTTAAACTGCTGCTGACTTCCTCTCAGGTGGTGCAATAACTCACTGGCAGCTCACAGAGATCCTTAAACTGCTGCTGACTTCCTCTCAGGTGGTGCAATAACTCACTGGCGGCTCACAGAGATCCTTAAACTGCTGCTGACTTCCTCTCAGGTGGTGCAATAACTCACTGGCAGCTCACAGAGATCCTTAAACTGCTGCTGACTTCCTCTCAGGTGGTGCAATAACCCACTGGCAGCTCACAGAGATCCTTAAACTGCTGCTGACTTCCTCTCAGGTGGTGCAATAACTCACTGGCAGCTCACAGAGATCCTTAAACTGCTGCTGACTTCCTCTCAGGTGGTGCAATAACTCACTGGCAGCTCACAGAGATCCTTAAACTGCTGCTGACTTCCTCTCAGGTGGTGCAATAACTCACTGGCGGCTCACAGAGATCCTTAAACTGCTGCTGACTTCCTCTCAGGTGGTGCAATAACCCACTGGCAGCTCACAGAGATCCTTAAACTGCTGCTGACTTCCTCTCAGGTGGTGCAATAACTCACTGGCGGCTCACAGAGATCCTTAAACTGCTGCTGACTTCCTCTCAGGTGGTGCAATAACCCACTGGCAGCTCACAGAGATCCTTAAACTGCTGCTGACTTCCTCTCAGGTGGTGCAATAACTCACTGGCGGCTCACAGAGATCCTTAAACTGCTGCTGACTTCCTCTCAGGTGGTGCAATAACTCACTGGCAGCTCACAGAGATCCTTAAACTGCTGCTGACTTCCTCTCAGGTGGTGCAATAACTCACTGGCGGCTCACAGAGATCCTTAAACTGCTGCTGACTTCCTCTCAGGTGGTGCAATAACTCACTGGCAGCTCACAGAGATCCTTAAACTGCTGCTGACTTCCTCTCAGGTGGTGCAATAACTCACTGGCGGCTCACAGAGATCCTTAAACTGCTGCTGACTTCCTCTCAGGTGGTGCAAGACTTCACACTTTGAGACTGACAGTCTGCGGCAACATACTGTACTGTGACAGGAATTAGGCTAATTGGTAGAAACCATGGCAATGGAACCATACAATATGGGTTTATAAAACACGAATTGTTAAGTGAACAGCATGCAGCTGCATTTCCGGAATCTTAAAATATATAGTCGTGCACTGAAGAAAAAAAATGACACCGTCAAAAAGTCCGCCCAGAGGGGTGTTTTGCAACACCTCCTTAGGGTATCGAACACTAAAAAAACGGCGTAAAACAAGAGTCAGACTCTACAAAATGGTGTCTGACACCTTCTCAACGGGAGTCCTGACTCCTTCAAGAGAGTCGTTATTCTCTTGGAGGTCTCAGAAAACACCATTTTGTAGAGTCTGACTCTTTTTTACACCGTTTTTAGTGTTCGATACCCTAAGGAGGTGTTGTAAAACACCCCTCTGGGGCGGACATTTTGACGGTGTGCCAATCCACGTACGGGTGTAATTTTTTTCAGTGATGTTACGCAAATGTCTCTTTTCGATGTTTCTTCCTCACTTACGTCCTGCGGCTGTCCTAATCTGCAATCTGCAATAAATCTGCGTATTCGTCGAAGTCGGACGTCCTGCGGCTGTCCGACTTCGACGAATAGGCAGATTGCTCAATAATGGACGCATTTTCGTGTCTGGCTTAGTGTGCATCTCGAATTAAACTTATACACGCCGCCGACGGCGACTAATGTGCATGGAGTTGTAAGCACAATCAGTATGCATGCCATGCTCCTGATTTAGACTGAGTGCGACACTACTGAATACCTGAGCAAGCAAGTCAAGCAACAATTTTTTAAAAGACTTATTGCAAGTTAACCCTATTAGTGTCGGGGGGGGCTTAAACGCCCCCCCCCCCCCCCTCCATTAAGCTTGTTCGCTCCTGTCCACAAACGAGTAAAGATACGGCCATCAAACTTTTGGACTTTTCCTAAATATTAACTGGACACATTTTGGAGAAAGAACAAAATTGTCAGCCAACTAGTGGCGGCTCCAGGTGTGGTTTTTGGGGGGCATGTTTTGGTTTTGAGCGTGACTCGGCTTTCACAGGGAATCCGTCCCCATGCTCTAATCGTTGTAGATACGAGCCTACGACTTTCACACCTTTCCTTACTGCTTTTGTAGACATGTTGATTTTTTTTTTAAATAAATTATATGGATTGCGTATGGGCGCCTTCAGGGACGTATTTTGGGAGGCATTTTGGGTCACTGGTATTTCATCGAAATCTGAAAGATAAGAATGTCGTACTCAGTGAACCTTCTTAGCTGTTCTTTACACACCTTGTGTGATTTTTTTAAAATATATTTTTGGGTTGCTCGCCGGCGACTCCAGGAACGGGTTTTGTGGAGCATGTGTGTACACACATTGTGTTTATTAACTCAAAACGTTATTTCGCGGTGGACTGTCTTGTGTAATATAATTTGCATGGGTCACAGTTGTATTTTGTGGCATATTTTGTGTATTTTGTGGTTCCAGGGGTGGGACGCAAGCGCATTGCCCAATGTTTTGGGCGGCTCCGTGGATGAAATTAGGGGGAGTTGTGGACCTACGACGTGTAACTACATAGCAAAAGATATTAACTTGAAACTTGGTGACCTGTTTTAGCAATGCCTTGCACACATTTCATTTTTTTTGGGTGGGGGGGGGGTTCCCAAGGACGGACGGACGGACGGACTCCAGGGACGGATTTTTGGGGCTTGTGTTTGATTCCATTCACACGCATTGTGTTTAGTGCCCCTGAACGTTATTTTGCAGTTGGTAATTCCATGCAATATCATCTGCATGAATCACAATTGTATTTTGCGCCATAGGCGATCCCAGGGATGAAATTAGGGGGAATTGTGGACCCATGGCGTGACACTACATAACAAAATATAAAAATAAGCAAATATAAAATTATCTCCCCTTCCCCTTCTGAGCACGCCACTGCATAAATACAAAACTGCCATAATTTACTGTCTCATGCATACAATATAATTATAAGTATCTACAACAGAAATTAAAACGGAAACAATATTAAAGTGACATCTTTAGAAACTGGAATTGCCTGAGGACGCCATTGGGTTAATTTCCCCAAACTTTACAAAGGAGCATATGTTAGAACATACAATTAGGTGGCGAAATCCAACAACATGAAAACATTGCGTTCAAATAACGTCTGAGGGCAAAAAATATAAAAATGCATGTTTTCCCCCATTGTTTTGCTACCTGTATCCGCTCATGACAAAATTGTGCATATGTATGCATATTTATGAATATATTATAGAATGCAGTTTATGCTTCAAAGAATCGAATGCCGCTTTCCCGGAGAGAAGCGGTCTAGCGGTTTCCGAGATGCGAAGGGGAGGCGAATAGCCTCCCCCTCCTCCCCCCCCCCGACAGATTCGTATTTTGTTTAGCCCGAGAGTAATAGGGTTAAGGCTCCTCTAGGAAGAAGGAGTCGATTATTATTGATCTGATATGAAAAAGTTCCTTTACTCTTGCAACCATTATTTTGTGTAAAATGTCACTTTAGCTACAAGGCCGGTCATGCAAATTGTTACCATCTTCCACAACTGCTCAGACCAAACGCCTCCTCCGACATCAGTTACTTTGCAGTTTGGCAGTCCGGGATGTTCTGACGATCCAGGGTTATGTTTTGCGGTCACGCAGCTTCGTCGGTTTTGTTACACATTCGACAAGGTTTTCGCTTTAGCACGAGTATCAGCCAACACGCTACACATATGGGCTCTTAACACCCACTGTCAGTGGGAAACGAAACACCCCTGCAGCACCGGACTCCAGCCTGAGTACAAAACACATATTGGAACGGGAAAATATCGTTCGACACGGAAGTCCTTGTGTAATGTTAAAATGTTCGTTCCCGTTTTTTTGACACTTTTTGGAGTACATTCTCTTGGCCTTGAACCAGACTGAGGTGTTGCCTTTTTCCTCTCAACTCAGACGCATACACAATAATATCAGAAAGTTTAAAACAAATTATAGGTGATAAATTAGTGCTTAATATAAAATACAATATAAGATAGATAAGATAGATAAGATATAAACAAACCTTCCTTTCATTCCTTTACAACAGAAGTCATGTCTACCTCCGAACATTCATGTGTGACCTCTCTGAAATTCTGTTCAATTTTATCTCAGATTTACATGTGGTTAGGGATATTCACCTACTAATCCCTGTCTTTTGATTTAGCCATGACGGACATTGCAGGCGCTGGAACCAGCTAGGATAAAAAACCGCAGGATCAAAGTTAAATTTACGGAATATATAATGCAATGAATTTGAAAGTATGAAGTTCAAAGAGTCTCCAAATTGTAATAATGGGACATTAATACAGACTCCAACGATTTACGGTTGACATTATGGTCGCATGGTCTGTTGCTCTAACTGAGTTGCACGGGCTGTATGTACATACTTTTGCTCTCTGTAGCTCTGAGATGCTGGTGCCAGTTTGTGCCAGTTTGTGCCAGTTTGTGCCAGTTTGTGGCAGCGGCAGCTCCGTAGCAGGTCTCGCAGCATCGATTAGACCGGGACTGGTGCGTGAGCCACTGAACGAACACACCGCCTCTGCTGTGCCGTGAACAGCCCCTCGTGTGGTGCGTGTCGCCATACCCGGCTGTTGTGCCTGATTGCATCTACCAGGCGGCTCCAATTTGACACCCTCCCATCCCTCACCCAAGTCCTCCATCATCACCACCCAGCCCTCCCATCCCTCACTCAAGTCCTCCATCATCACCACCCACCCCTCCCCTCCCTCACCCCCCGTCTTACATCATCACCACCCTCCCCTCCCTCTTCCCAGTCTTACATCATCACCACCCACCCCTCCCCTCCCTCACCCCCCGTCTTACATCATCACCACCCTCCCCTCCCTCTTCCCAGTCTTACATCATCACCACCCCTCCCCTCCCCCTCCCTCACCCCCAGTCCTCCATCATCACCACCCACCCCTCCCATCCCTCACCCCCCGTCTTACATCATCACCACCCTCCCCTCCCTCTTCCCAGTCTTACATCATCACCACCCACCCCTCCTCTCCCTCACCCCCCGTCTTACATCATCACCACCCACCCCTCCCCTCCCTCACCCCCCCGTCTTACATCATCACCACCCACCCCTCCCTCACCCCTCGTCTTACATCATCACCACCCATCCCTCCCCTCCATCACCCCCCGTCTTACATCATCACCACCCCTCCCCTCCCTCGCCCCCCGTCTTACATCATCACCACCCCTCCCCTCCCCCTCCCTCACCCCCCGTCTTACATCATCACCACCCACCCCTCCCTCACCTCCCGTCTTACATCATCACCACCCCTCCCCTCCCTCATCCCCCGTCTTACATCATCACCACCCCTCCCCTCCCCCTCCCTCACCTCCCGTCTTACATCATCACCACCCTCCCCTCCCTCTTCCCAGTCTTACATCATCACCACCCACCCCTCCCCTCCCTCACCTCCCGTCTTACATCATCACCACCCTCCCCTCCCTCTTCCCAGTCTTACATCATCACCACCCCTCCCCTCCCTCTCCCTCACCCCCCGTCTTACATCATCACCACCCCTCCCCTTCCCTCACCCCCCGTCTTACATCATCACCACCCCTCCCCTCCCTCACCCCCCGTCTTACATCATCACCACCCATCCCCTTCCCTCACCCCCCGTCTTACATCATCACCACCCCTCCCCTCCCTCACCCCCCGTCTTACATCATCACCACCCCTCCCCTCCCTCACCCCCGTCTTACATCATCACCACCCTCCCCTCCCCCTCCCTCACCTCCCGTCTTACATCATCACCACCCTCCCCTCCCTCTTCCCAGTCTTACATCATCATCACCACCCCTCCCATCCCTCACCTCCCGTCTTACATCATCACCACCCTCCCCTCCCTCTCCCCCAGTCTTACATCATCACCACCCCTCCCCTCCCCCTCCCTCACCCCCGTCTTACATCATCACCACCCCTCCCCTCCCCCTCCCTCACCCCCCGTCTTACATCATCACCACCCCTCCCCTCCCCTCCCTCACCCCCCGTCTTACATCATCACCACCCCTCCCCTCCCTCACCCCCGTCTTACATCATCACCACCCCTCCCCTCCCTCACCCCCGTCTTACATCATCACCACCCCTCCCCTCCCCCTCCCTCACCCCCGTCTTACATCATCACCACCCCTCCCCTCCCCCTCCCTCACCCCCCGTCTTACATCATCACCACCCACCCCTCCCTCACCTCCCGTCTTACATCATCACCACCCACCCCTCCCCTCCCTCACTCCCCGTCTTACATCATCACCACCCTCCCCTTCCCCTCCCCCCTCACATCCCGTCTACATCATCACCACCCACCCCTCCCCTCCCTCTCCCCCAGTCTTACATCATCACCACCCCTCCCCTCCCCCTCCCTCACCCCCGTCTTACATCATCACCACCCCTCCCCTCCCCCTCCCTCACCCCCCGTCTTACATCATCACCACCCACCCCTCCCTCACCTCCCGTCTTACATCATCACCACCCCTCCCCTCCCTCATCCCCCGTCTTACATCATCACCACCCCTCCCCTCCCCCTCCCTCACCCCCAGTCTTACATCATCACCACCCCTCCCCTCCCTCACCCCCGTCTTACATCATCACCACCCTCCCCTCCCTCTTCCCAGTCTTACATCATCACCACCCCTCCCCTCCCTCACCCCCAGTCTTACATCACCACCCACCCCTCCCCTCCCTCACCCCCCGTCTTACATCATCACCACCCTCCCCTCCCTCTCCCCCCGTCTTACATCATCACCACCCACCCCTCCCCTCCCTCACCCCTCGTCTTACATCATCACCACCCACCCCTCCCCTCCCTCACCTCCCGTCTTACATCATCACCACCCCTCCCCTCCCATCCCTCATCCCCAGTCTTACATCATCACCACCCACCCCTCCCCTCCCTCACCCCCCGTCTTACATCATCACCACCCACCCCTCCCCTCCCTCATCCCCAGTCTTACATCATCACCACCCACCCCTCCCCTCCCTCACCCCTCGTCTTACATCATCACCACCCACCCCTCCCCTCCCTCACCTCCCGTCTTACATCATCACCACCCTCCCCTCCCATCCCTCATCCCCAGTCTTACATCATCACCACCCACCCCTCCCTCACCTCCCGTCTTACATCATCACCACCCCTCCCTCTCCCTCACCCCCCGTCTTACATCATCACCACCCACCCCTCCCCTCCCTCACCCCCCGTCTTACATCATCACCACCCACCCCTCCCCTCCCTCATCCCCAGTCTTACATCATCACCACCCACCCCTCCCCTCCCTCATCCCCAGTCTTACATCATCACCACCCACCCCTCCCCTCCCTCACCCCCCGTCTTACCTCATCACCACCCACCCCTCCCCTCCCTCACCTCCCGTCTTACATCATCACCACCCACCCCTCCCCTCCCTCACCTCCCGTCTTACATCACCACCCCTCCCCTCCCTCACCCCCCGTCTTGCATCATCACCACCCACCCCTCCCCTCCCTCACCTCCCGTCTTACATCATCACCACCCCTCCCCTCCCTCACCCCCCGTCTTACATCATCACCACCCACCCCTCCCCTCCCTCACCTCCCGTCTTACATCATCACCACCCCTCCCCTCCCCCTCCCTCACCCCCGTCTTACATCACCACCCCTCCCCTCCCTCACCCCCGTCTTACATCATCACCACCCCTCCCCTCCCCCTCCCTCACCCCCCGTCTTACATCATCACCACCCACCCCTCCCTCACCTCCCGTCTTACATCATCACCACCCCTCCCCTCCCTCACCCCCCGTCTTACATCATCACCACCCCTCCCCTCCCCCTCCCTCACCCCCAGTCTTACATCATCACCACCCCTCCCCTCCCTCACCCCCGTCTTACATCATCACCACCCTCCCCTCCCTCTTCCCAGTCTTACATCATCACCACCCCTCCCCTCCCTCACCCCCAGTCTTACATCATCACCACCCACCCCTCCCCTCCCTCACCCCCCGTCTTACATCATCACCACCCACCCCTCCCATCCCTCATCCCCAGTCTTACATCATCACCACCCACCCCTCCCCTCCCTCACCCCCAGTCTTACATCATCACCACCCACCCCTCCCCTTCCCTCACCCCCCGTCTTACATCATCACCACCCCTCCCCTCCCTCACCCCCGTCTTACATCATCACCACCCACCCCTCCCTCACCCCCCGTCTTACATCATCACCACCCTCCTCTCCCCTCCCTCACCCCCGTCTTACATCATCACCACCCACCCCTCCCTCAACCCCCGTCTTACATCATCACCACCCACCCCTCCCCTTCCCTCACCCCCGTCTTACATCATCACCACCCCTCCCCTCCCTCACCCCCCGTCTTACATCATCACCACCCTCCTCTCCCCTCCCTCACCCCCGTCTTACATCATCACCACCCCTCCCCTCCCTCTCCCCCCGTCTTACATCATCACCACCCCTCCCCTCCCCCTCCCCCCGTTTTACATCATCACCACCCACCCCTCCCCTCCCTCACCCCCCGTCTTACATCATCACCACCCTCCCCTCCCCTCCCTCACCCCCAGTCTTACATCATCACCACCCTCCCCTCCCTCACCCCCCGTCTTACATCATCACCACCCTCCCCTCCCCTCCCTCACCCCCGTCTTACATCATCACCACCCCTCCCCTCCCTCTTCCCAGTCTTACATCATCACCACCCACCCCTCCCCTCCCTCACCCCCCGTCTTACATCATCACCACCCCTCCCCTCCCTCTCCCCCCCGTCTTACATCATCACCACCCCTCCCCTCCCCCCTCCCCCCGTTTTACATCATCACCACCCACCCCTCCCCTCCATCACCCCCCGTCTTACATCATCACCACCCTCCCCTCCCCTCCCTCACCCCCAGTCTTACATCATCACCACCCTCCCCTCCCTCACCCCCCGTCTTACATCATCACCACCCTCCCCTCCCATCCCTCACCCCCGTCTTACATCATCACCACCCCTCCCATCCCTCACCCCCGTCTTACATCATCACCACCCACCCCTCCCTCTTCCCAGTCTTACATCATCACCACCCACCCCTCCCTCTTCCCAGTCTTACATCATCACCACCCACCCCTCCCCTCCCTCACCCCCCGTCTTACATCACCACCACCCCTCCCCTCCCCTCCCTCACCCCCGTCTTACATCATCACCACCCTCCCCTCCCTCTTCCCAGTCTTACATCATCACCACCCACCCCTCCCTCTTCCCAGTCTTACATCATCACCACCCTCCCCTCCCTCACCCCCCGTCTTACATCATCACCACCCTCCCCTCCCCTCCCTCACCCCCCGTCTTACATCATCACCACCCCTCCCCTCCCTCTTCCCAGTCTTACATCATCACCACCCACCCCTCCCTCTTCCCAGTCTTACATCATCACCACCCACCCCTCCCCTCCCTCACCCCCGTCTTAAATCATCACCACCCTCCCCTCCCCTCCCTCACCCCCCGTCTTACATCATCACCACCCCTCCCCTCCCTCTTCCCAGTCTTACATCATCACCACCCACCCCTCCCCTCCCTCACCCCCCGTCTTACATCATCACCACCCCTCCCCTCCCTCTTCCCAGTCTTACATCATCACCACCCACCCCTCCCCTCCCTCACCCCCCGTCTTACATCATCACCACCCACCCCTCCCCTCCCTCACCCCCAGTCCTCCATCATCACCACCCACCCCTCCCCTCCCTCACCCCCCGTCTTACATCATCACCACCCTCCCCTCCCTCTTCCCAGTCTTACATCATCACCACCCACCCTCCCCTCCCTCACCCCCCGTCTTACATCATCATCACCACCCTCCCCTCCCCTCCCTCACCCCCCGTCTTACATCATCACCACCCCTCCCCTCCCTCTCCCCCGTCTTACATCATCACCACCCACCCCTCCCCTCCCTCACCCCCGTCTTACATCATCACCACCCCTCCCATCCCTCACCCCCGGTCTTACATCATCACCACCCCTCCCTCCCTCACCCCCCGTCTTTACATCGTCACCACCCCTCCCCTCCCTCTCCCCCGTCTTACATCATCACCACCCACCCCTCCCCTCCCTCACCCCCGTCTTACATCATCACCACCCCTCCACTCATCACCCCGTCTTACATCATCACCACCCCTCCCTTCCCTCACCCCCGTCTTACATCACCACCACCCCTCCCCTTCCTCACCCCCGTCTTACATCATCACCACCCCTCCCCTCCCTCACCCCCGTCTTACATCAACACCACCCTCCCCTCCCTCACCCCCGTCTTACATCATCACCACCCTCCCCTCTCCTCACCCCCCGTCTTACATCATCACCACCCACCCCTCCCTCCCTCACCCCCTGTCTTACATCATCACCACCCACCCCTCCCTTCCCTCACCCCAGTCTTACATCATCACCACCCCTCCCCTCCCCTTCCCTCACCCCCGTATTACATCATCACCACCCACCCCTCCCCTCCTCACCCCCCCGTCTTACATCATCACCACCCCTCCCCTCCCTCCTCCCCCGTCTTACATCATCACCACCCCTCCCCTCCCTCTCCCCCGTCTTACATCATCACCACTCCACCCCTCCCTCTCTCCCCCCGTCTTACATCATCACCACCCACCCTCCCTTCCCTCACTCCCGTCTTACATCATCACCACCCCTCCCCTCCCTCTCCCCGTCTTACATCATCACCACCCACCCCTCCCCTCCTTCTCCCCCCGTCTTACATCATCACCACCCACCCCTCCCCTCCCTCACCTCCCGTCTTACATCATCACCACCCCTCCCCTCCCTCTCCCCCCGTCTTACATCATCACCACCCCTCCCCTCCCTCTCCCCCGTCTTACATCATCACCACCCTCCCCTCCCTCTCCCCCCGTCTTACATCATCACCACCCCTCCCCCTCCCTCACCCCCCGTCTTACATCATCACCACCCACCCCTCCCCTCCCTCACCCCCTGTCTTACATCATCACCACCCACCCCTCCTTTCCCTCACCCCCAGTCTTACATCATCACCACCCCTCCCCTCCCCTTCCCTCACCCCCCGTATTACATCATCGACCACCCACCCCTCCCCTCCCTCACCCCAGTCCTCCATCATCACCACCCACCCCTCCCCTCCCTCTCCCCCCGTCTTACATCATCACCACCCACCCCCTCCCCTCCCTCACCTCCCGTCTTACATCATCACCACCCCTCCCCTCCCTCTCCCCCCGTCTTACATCATCACCACCCCTCCCCTCCCTCTCCCCCCGTCTTACATCATCACCACCCCTCCCCTCCCTCTCCCCCGTCTTACATCATCACCACCCACCCCTCCCCTCCCTCACCTCCCGTCTTACATCATCACCACCCCTCCCCTCCCTCTCCCCCCGTCTTACATCATCACCACCCACCCCTCCCTTCCCTCACCTCCCGTCTTACATCATCACCACCCACCCCTCCCTCTCCCCCCGTCTTACATCATCACCACCCACCCCTCCCTTCCCTCACCTCCCGTCTTACATCATCACCACCCACCCCTCCCTCTCCCCCCGTCTTACATCATCACCACCCACCCCTCCCCTCCCTCTCCCCCCGTGTCTTACATCATCACCACCCACCCCTCCCCTCCCTCTCCCCCCGTCTTACATCATCACCACCCACCCCTCCCCTCCCTCACCTCCCGTCTTACATCATCACCACCCCTCCCCTCCCTCTCCCCCCGTCTTACATCATCACCACCCCTCCCCTCCCTCTCCCCCGTCTTACATCATCACCACCCACCCCTCCCCTCCCTCACCTCCCGTCTTACATCATCACCACCCCTCCCCTCCCTCTCCCCCCGTCTTACATCATCACCACCCCTCCCCTCCCTCTCCCCCAGTCTTACATCATCACCACCCACCCCTCCCCCTCCCTCACCCCCCGTCTTACATCATCACCACCCACCCCTCCTCTCCCTCTCCCTCTCCCCCAGTCTTACATCATCACCACCCACCCCTCCCCCTCCCTCTCCCCCCGTCTTACATCACCACCCACCCCTCCCATCTCTCACCCCCCATCTTACATCATCACCACCCCTCCCCTCCCTCTCCCCCAGTCTTACATCATCACCACCCACCCCTCCCCTCCCTCACCCCCCCCCCCCGTCTTACATCATCACCACCCACCCCTCCTCTCCCTCTCCCTCATCCCCAGTCTTACATCATCACCACCCACCCCTCCCCTCCCTCACCCCCAGTCCTCCATCATCACCACCCACCCCTCCCATCCCTCACCCCCGTCTTACATCATCACCACCCCTCCCCTCCCTCTCCCCCAGTCTTACATCATCACCACCCACCCCTCCCCTCCCTCACCCCCCGTCTTACATCATCACCACCCCTCCCCTCCCCCTCCCTCACCTCCCGTCTTACATCATCACCACCCACCCCTCCCCTCCCCCTCCCCCCGTCTTACATCATCACCACCCCTCCACTCCCTCACCCCCGTCTTACATCATCACCACCCACCCCTCCCCTCCCTCACCCCCCGTCTTACATCATCACCACCCTCCCCTCCCCTCCCTCACCCCCAGTCTTACATCATCACCACCCACCCCTCCCCTCCCTCACCCCCGTCTTACATCATCACCACCCACCCCTCCCCTCCCTCACCCCCCGTCTTACATCATCACCACCCACCCCTCCCTCTCCCCCCGTCTTACATCATCACCACCCACCCCTCCCCTCCCTCACCCCCCGTCTTACATCATCACCACCCCTCCCCTCCCTCACCCCCGTCTTACAACATCACCACCCACCCCTCCCCTCCCTCACCCCCCGTATTACATCATCACCACCCCTCCCCTCCCTCTCCCCCCGTCTTACATCATCACCACCCCTCCCCTCCCTCTCCCCCCGTCTTACATCATCACCACCCCCCCCTCCCCTCCCTCTCCCTCACCCCCAGTCTTACATCATCACCACCCACCCCTCCCCTCCCTCACCCCCAGTCTTACATCATCACCACCCACCCCTCCCCTCCCTCACCCCCAGTCTTACATCATCACCACCCACCCCTCCCCTCCCTCACCCCCAGTCTTACATCATCACCACCCACCCCTCCCCTCCCTCACCCCCAGTCCTCCATCATCACCACCCACCCCTCCCCTCCCTCACCCCCGTCTTACATCATCACCACCCTCCCCTCCCCTCCCTCACCCCCAGTCTTACATCATCACCACCCACCCCTCCCCTCCCTCACCCCCGTCTTACATCATCACCACCCACCCCTCCCCTCCCTCACCCCCCCGTCTTACATCATCACCACCCACCCCTCCCTCTCCCCCCGTCTTACATCATCACCACCCACCCCTCCCCTCCCTCACCCCCAGTCTTACATCATCACCACCCACCCCTCCCCTCCCTCACCCCCCGTATTACATCATCACCACCCACCCCTCCCCTCCCTCACCCCCAGTCCTCCATCATCACCACCCACCCCTCCCCTCCCTCTCCCCCCGTCTTACATCATCACCACCCACCCCTCCCCTCCCTCACCCCCAGTCCTCCATCATCACCACCCACCCCTCCCATCCCTCACCCCCCGTCTTACATCATCACCACCCCTCCCCTCCCTCTCCCCCAGTCTTACATCATCACCACCCACCCCTCCCCTCCCTCACCCCCCCCCCCGTCTTACATCATCACCACCCACCCCTCCTCTCCCTCTCCCTCATCCCCAGTCTTACATCATCACCACCCACCCCTCCTCTCCCTCACCCCCAGTCCTCCATCATCACCACCCACCCCTCCCATCCCTCACCCCCCGTCTTACATCATCACCACCCCTCCCCTCCCTCTCCCCCAGTCTTACATCATCACCACCCCTCCCCTCCCCCTCCCTCACCTCCCGTCTTACATCATCACCACCCACCCCTCCCCCTCCCCCCGTCTTACATCATCACCACCCCTCCACTCCCTCACCCCCCGTCTTACATCATCACCACCCACCCTCCCCTCCCTCACCCCCCGTCTTACATCATCACCACCCTCCCCTCCCCTCCCTCACCCCCAGTCTTACATCATCACCACCCACCCCTCCCCTCCCTCACCCCCGTCTTACATCATCACCACCCACCCCTCACCTCCCTCACCCCCCGTCTTACATCATCACCACCCCTCCCCTCCCTCTCCCCCGTCTTACATCATCACCACCCCCCCCCCCCTCCCCTCCCTCTCCCTCACCCTCAGTCTTACATCATCACCACCCACCCCTCCCCTCCCTCACCCCCCGTCTTACATCATCACCACCCCTCCACTCCCTCGCCCCCGTCTTACATCATCAATACCCACCCCTCCCCTCCCTCACCCCCCGTCTTACATCATCACCACCCACCCCTCCCCTCCCTCACCCCCGTCTTACATCATCACCACCCCTCCACTCCCTCACCCCTGTCTTACATCATCACCACCCACCCCTCCCCTCCCTCACCCCCAGTCTTACATCATCACCACCCACCCCTCCCTTCCCTCACCCCCGTCTTACATCATCACCACCCACCCCTCCCCTCCCTCACCCCCGTCTTACATCATCACCACCCCTCCACTCCCTCGCCCCCGTCTTACATCATCACCACCCACCCCTCCCCTCCCTCACCCCCAGTCTTACATCATCACCACCCCTCCCCTCCCTCACCCCCGTCTTACATCATCACCACCCCTCCCTCACCCCCCGTCTTACATCATCACCACCCCTCCCCCCCTCCCTCACCCCCGTCTTACATCATCACCACCCACCCCTCCCTTCCCTCACCCCCCGTCTTACATCATCACCACCCCTCCCCTCCCTCTCCCTCAACCCCAGTCTTACATCATCACCGCCCACCCCTCCCCTCCCTCACCCCCTGTCTTACATCATCACCACCCACCCCTCCCCTCCCTCATCCCCCGTCTTACATCATCACCACCCCTCCACTCCCTCACCCCTAGTCTTACATCATCACCACCCAGCCCTCCCTCACCCCCAGTCTTACATCACCACCACCCAGCCCTCCCCTCCCTCACCCCCAGTCTTACATCATCACCACCCAGCCCTCCCTCACCCCAGTCTTACATCATCACCACCTCTCCCCTCCCTCACCACCAGTCCTCCATCATCACCACCCCTCCTCCCCTCCCTCACCCCCAGTCTTACATCATCACCTCCCACCCCTTCCCTCCTTCACCCGGTCACAAATCATCACCACACCGATCTGTCACCACCCTCCCCGCCGTCTCCCTGCCCTTTGTCACCACCCTCCCCGCCGTCCCCCGCCCTCCGTCAGCACCCTCCCCGCCGTCCCCCTGCCCTCTGTCACCACCCCAATCCTGCCGTCCCCCGCCCTCTGTCATCACCCCAGTCCCGCCGTCCCCCGCCCTCCGTCACCACCCTGCCCGCCGTCCCCCTGCCCTCCGTCACCACCCTGCCCGCCGTCCCCCTGCCCTTTGTCACCACCCTCCCCGCCGTCCCCCTGCCCTCCGTCACCACCCTGCCCGCCGTCCCCCTGCCCTCCGTCACCACCCTGCCCGCCGTCCCCCTGCCCTTTGTCACCACCCTCCCCGCCGTCACCCTGCCCTTTGTCACCACCCTCCCCGCCGTCCCCCTGCCCTCCGTCACCACCCTGCCCGCCGTCCCCCTGCCCTTTGTCACCACCCTCCCCGCCGTCCCCCTGCCCTTTGTCACTACCCTCCCCGCCGTCCCCCTGCCCTCCGTCACCACCCTGCCCGCCGTCCCCCTGCCCTCCGTCACCACCCTGCCCGCCGTCCCCCTGCCCTTTGTCACCACCCTCCCCGCCGTCCCCCTGCCCTTTGTCACCACCCTCCCCGCCGTCCCCCTGCCCTCCGTCACCACCCTCCCCGCCGTCCCCCTGTCCTTTGTCACCACCCTCCTCGCCGTCGCCCGCTGAAGCCGCTGAAGCCCGATACAGGTTCGTCTGTGACACCCAGTATAATGACAATAGTATAAAAAAGTAATTACAGTGTAATTATTTCAGTCTAACTTTAATGCCACTCATAAATAGGATGTGACAAAACACAGGATGCGTAGGACCTCAGCTTCACTTTTTCAGTACGTTTTGGTGTTGTGTGCAGAGTGGTTATTGATTCGACACTGATTGAATCGATTGGAATCGTTCAATCAAAATTCATTGAATCAGAACATAATTGATTCACCACCAGATATTTTGATTCATGAATCGTGATGGAATCAAAATCCGCATAAAATCAAGGCTGATTGAATCAAAAGATTTAACGATTCAAGTACACTGGTAAATTGTCCAAATACATGGAGTCCCAGTGGCTACATTCAATTATACTTAAATACTATTGCTGTACCAATGATTTAATGATCATATATATATGCATGTTTCCATTTTTATTGATTTGACATAATTCACCTCAGATATTCAAATGTTGAATCAAACGTGAATCAATTAAAATATTTGTTTTGATTCTTTGTATCAGAATGAATCAATTATCAAAATTGTATCCATGAATCGAACGGTGATTGAATCATTCAGATTCCAAAATGAATCATGATTGAATCGTTCCAAAAAGTTGAATCAATAACCAGTCTGAACTTGTGTGCTGCTGAAAATTCAGTTTGTTACACACACACACACACACACACACACACACACTATAACGATCTACGTATTCTCACAATTATCCACATATTTATTGATTAAAGTTGTTTCATATTGTTGTGCATCAGTTCAGCAATTTTCATATAGGTACTCTCTTGCATTTCAGTGAATTGGACCATTCAAACAATTGATTCGAACTTGTCTATGACAAAAGCAAAATATGTCTCTGAGGTCAGTGGGTGAAAGAACTTTTAGAGTCTACCACAGCTGAATGCTTTCATTTTAAAAGTTACAACGTGTTAAATCTTTCGAGACACTTTAATAAAGCCCTGATCATCCTGAAGCAATCTTCCTCCATTTGACCCTGGTGATTTCCAAAAAGGATGACACGAAATGGATGCCAACAAAAGTAGGCTATTTATCCTGGTCCTTATATGGGCAACGCAGAAATAACATTGCGTTCTAGTAATATGATGATCAAGAAAAAGGAATAGTTTTTACAACAAACTATTTCTATCTAGTTGCCGATTGAGTAATTTCATAACAGTAATTATTATATTCATAAAAGCTTAAGATCTTTTCGGGCGGTAAATGTTGAAGCACACGTAATAGGTTGTGTTCAGAGGAGGACCTGCTTACCTCCTTGAATAGTGCGCTATTTACACGTGCATGCGCCTCTATCAAAGCTCACGCCTGACATCGTATACATCTGCATTCCTTTGACTTTGAAATGCTGATGAATGAGTTTGTGAGAATACAACAAATATGTTGTTAGGTCAGAGGCAGCGTTCACTTTTCCGTGTATTCGTGCGTACTGCACAGCACACGGTTCAGGTCACAACCACGATCATAGCACACTAGATAAAGCGGAAACGGCGCTTCAACACAGGGCCAATGGGTAGCAGTTTGACAGCTGACTAGTTTTCAATTAAATATTCTACTTTAAGGTAAATTTGCATACTTTGTCATAAATCCTTGTTTTAAATTTCAATTGCCAAAAACTCATATAATTGATATCTGTTAAAAATTATCTGTTAAAAACAGTCCGAAATACCTATATATGACCTTTGCATGTGAATTAGCAATTTTACATTCTAACATTAAGTGAGGTATGTTATTTGAACAGGAACATGTCTGACCAACAAAATCAAAACATGAGTTAATCCTACAATTTGCATTCCACGGTTCTCCGCTTTGATGAAACATTTGATCTGCCTCGTTATAGTTTTTACTTTGTGCCAATTAAAAGAAACCTTGCGAATATTTGCGTTTTTTATTTGGGAGCTTATTTTATAGTGTACATCACTATTAACTCTGCGCCATTACCATGCCCGGATCTCCGCTGTCCCTAGTTAACTGGCCGTAAAAAGGCAATTTTTTAAAGATAAAAGTATAAATATACCAAATGACAAGGGCTACAAAATGGTTATCTCGGATTTTGACATTTGTGTTTTTTGACCCCCCCCCAAAAAAAGTGTTTAAAAAGATGGCCTCAAAATACAACTTTTCAATCATTTTCGAAAAACCGGAATATATGTTGGAGAACCACATATGGACAATACCAAAACCAAATTTCAAAGCAATATCTTTTGTTTTTGAATGATTTATGGCTCCCTAAGTAAGAGTAACTCATGACGTCATATTTTTTTGTTATTGAGTGTTTGGCTTTATTGACCAGATACAGACAAATAAATGCCAGCACGGTATTTCTGAGACAAAACCGGTCTAGAAACATGCCTTTTGTATTCATATTTACCAATTTCAAATTTTGACCTTATGTGATCTGACCTTGATCTGAGCTGAACTTGACACTAACTTTACTTAAATAAGGTCAGATGGTAAAATGACTATCACATTTGAATTATACGTGTACAATAGCCCATAAAACATGTGTCGCATGACTTTCGTAGATTTTCTGTGCATAGTAACCTTTTGTGACCTGACCTTGACCTTTGCCAAGAATTGCACTTTAGGTCATTCGGGATGTGTATTATACCTTTGGGAGCATTTTGGGTGATCATGGTCGCAATCGAAGGCTTTGGATGGAAAGTATGGCCCATAAACTCAAATGCCTCGATTTTGACCTTTGACTCGACTTTGACCTAATATGTGACCTCAATTCTACAATTTCGAGTATCCGTTAGATGCAAGTCGCTGAGACCTTTCGAATGCCGCCTTGCGCGTCTCGCTGTAATTATTGGTTCCGGAAATAACGAGGGGGGGGGGGCAATATTTGCCCCCCCCGCGTCAATGCCGGGTTAAACCCAGATAAAAGAAAGTGCATATTTTGAGCTCCCTGATTCATCCGCTATCGATTGATATGCTTCATGTTCAAACCGATGCCGTAAATGGAAGCAGAAACGGAAGCAGAAAGCCCACTGTGCGTCGGTCGTCAGCCCGTCCCGCGACCGGTCAATCGCAGAGGCGCACCCAGCGGGAGACGAGTCAGGGGCACCGCCAGCATGGGATGCGCCCACGCGCCCCACACTGTTAACTGCGATGAAAGCCTACCATTGAAAAGCATGGCTGGCTGATGCAGTTGCTGGTAAAGGCTCGTTACTCGTAAGTCGTTTCTGATAAACAACTCCATCATATACACGTCATACTAATCTGCACACACTTTTAACTGGGGGTGTAAATATTGTTCTTTGCAGCCTTCTGCTGCCACAACTAAGTGAGCCTATAAAGCTCTGCCATCGGTGGCATGTTAACAGCATACGCGTCAGGCTGTATGCCTTGCCTGCGATGGCTGTCTTATGTTCTGCATACTACGTACCACGCCTCGACGACATTGGTATGCCAACGGGATGAGTAGCATGGGCGTAACCACCTTCCGAAAGTGGTGTGGGGGGGGGGGGGGGCGGAGGCACTTTTAATTCGAGTATTTCCATGCAACGCCCATAGGCGTAATGTTAAAATCCGAAAATGTTGGGGGGACGCGTCCCTCCCGTCCCCAGTGGTGGTTACGCCCATGATGAGCAGGGCAGGAAGTACAGTTCATGTTTTGATTAAAAGCAAACCCATTAATATATTTGACACGGAACATACTTTGTTCACAGGTGTTTGCTTGATGTCTCCTTTGATCATGTGTAAGCAAAGCAATCGCATGTAATCCAGGCTTAGTGTACCATATTACACATGAAATGAAATGGACAGAAAATTAAGTTGAAGTACATACTTTTCATATTGTTTAGTTGACTGGTGCCTTCGTTGACCCGTGACATCATAAAGCAAGTGGCACAAGCATCATACATTATATTCAGGAAAAAAATACATAATGGTCGATTGTGTTACAAATATATTTACCAACGCGTTTCACAACAAAATAGGACAATCGAAACTGCCTTTCTCTTTTTGTCACATCAGGTTGAGCATCGTCTTTGTTTCTGTCTATACACGTAACCTGATCTCGCTGACCTTTCCTGACCAGACTTGACCTGACCTGACCTGCAGGGGCGGATCCAGGGGGTGGCCGCAGCGGTCGCGGCCACACCCCCCCTCCCGCCAGAAGGGCGCCCCACGGACTGTCTGTCGCCGGGCGCCTGGCGGCGCCCGGCGATGACGCCTGTCGTCGGGCGCCGCCAGTGACGGCGCCCTTACGGCCAGTGACGGCACCCTTTCGGCCATTGACGGCACCCTGTCGGCCATTGACGGCGCCCCTCCGGCCAGTGACGGCGCCCGTTCGGTCAGTGACGGCGCCCTTGCTTTGGAAGGCGCCCCTATATTTTTGGAAGGCGCCCCTAAATTGACATGCGGCCACCCCTCCTAAAATATTCTGAATCCGCCCTTGAGTGGTGAGTATCTCCGCCTGTCACGCGGAAGATCGGGGTTTGATTCCCCGCCTGAGAGCTTTATCGTCTCAGACCGCGCGATGCGCTAAGAGCGCATGTTTTGCTGCTCATTCATTCTCATTCATTCACTCTCACGTATTCATTCATTCATGCATTCATTCAGTCCAAACAAAAATGTTTTTGCATCGCATGCATGCAGTCATAACTTGTTTTACATTCTCTCTCGCCATCACCGACTCCCACTTACCTTTGCTGCTAATTCTATCTCATTCATTCTCGTTCATTCATTCTCAATCACTCACTCCACATACAACTATGACTAAACTATGCTTTCATTCACTATCAGTTTGCGGCCTCCCACCACCACTCTTAGGTAGTATAGTGGTGAGTATCCCCGATTTCCCCGATTTTATCCCCGGTATCCCCGATTTTGTTTGGACTGAATTAATGCATGAATGAATGAATACGTGAGAGTGAATGAATGAGAATGAATTAGCAGCAAAACATGGCTGTCACGCGGGAGACCGGGGTTCGATTCCCCGCCTGAGAGCTTTATAGCCTCAGACCTCGCGATCCGCTAAGTGCGGATGTTTTGCTTTTTGCTGCACATTCATTCTCATTCATTCAACTCTCAATCACTCACTCCACACAAAACTATTTCTAAACTATGTTTTCATTCACTATCAGTTTGCGGCCTCTCACCACCGCTCTTAGGTAGTATATAGTGGTGAGCCTGTCACGCGGGAGACCGGGGTTCTATTCACCGCCTGAGAGCTTTATCGCCTCAGACCTCGCGATCCGCTAAGTGCGCATGTTTTGCTGCTCATTCATTCTCATTCATTCACTCTCATTCATTCATTCATTCACTGCACACAAAGATGTTTTTGCATCCCACGCATGCGGTCATACTTTGAATGCATTCTCTCCTCTCGCCATCACGGACTCCCACTTACCATTCCTGCTCATTTTATCTCATTCATTCTCATTCTTAACTCTCAATCACTCACTCCACACACCAGGGGCGGATCCAGGCAAACATTTCGGGGGGGGCACATCAGACGTGAAGAGGCCCTCGAGCTGAAAAGGGCCCCCAACGTTTTTGCAGGTTTGAAAGGGCCTCCAGTCGCTCTGAGAGAGTATTTTCAGGTATGAGAAAGCCCTTAACAAGCCTAAGAGGGCCTCGTCAGGCCTGAAAGAGTTCCATACCAGTCTGAGAAGGCCCTTAATAGGCCTGAGAGGGCCGGATATTTCTGCGTGTATTTAAGCCTTTGCAGCATTTGTAATGTGGATTTTCATGTTACAGTAGGTGCTTGTTATTTAGCGCCGCCAAGCGGCGATTTTTTACGGGTTTCCCTGATAAAACCCAGAAATATAGGCGATGGGCCTTATAGATCATAAGAAGCTAAAAATGTTATTCATTCAATTCAGCGTTACGACGAACCGAAGACGATGACGATGGCTTCGTTATGATGATGACCACCGATGTGATGCAGCGAAGCGGCGTGAAAATGTGAATTTTAGGTCGTGGAAAACGAAATTTTAATATTGGAACCAGACCAGTGGAGACCAGTGGAGCCACGCCTCAGGTAACCCCTTTTCCTGGTTGCACATCTCGGTATGATGAAAAATATTGAAATGAAGGTAGTTTCTCATATACATTAACTAGCCTCGGATAGTAAGTCACGATGACCGGTGGCAGTCAGCGCTCAATAGCACACATGATAATCATAACTATGCATATGTACCGAACTGTAACAAACAACTGGTAACAGTGCAAATGGTTTGAAAGCAGCAAGAGGCAGAACTACTTTTCCGCGCATAAATGGTCCCTGTGGATCTGGAAGAGCTTGAGGATGGATGGCTTTGGGAGCTGGTCCTGGCCTGGTCCCCAGTATTAGCTCTTCAGTGTCCAGCAAGTTGGGCATCGCTCCAGCTTCCGCGGGTGCCGATGTCCGCGTCATTGCGTCCGCGTCGCCTTTTTCGGAACTCGGCAGACTAGCTAAGCATGCACTGGCGGATCCAGCCGTCGTTTTTTTGGGGGTGGGGGTGGGGGCAAATCGGTGGGAGGCACTGGCAGATCCAGCCTCTCTCCGTGGGGGGGTCTTTTTGTGGCAAAAAGGTACCCCCATTTTTCTCCCTCCGCATATTTGGGCCGTTCATCTTATTTTGGTATTCAAGCCTAAGAAATTCACCTTTCAAACTCACAACAAATTATTTTGTGGATTTTTTCCCCCGAAAAAAATCCCCATTTCTTGGTTACAAAACTCACAATTTCGGATATCCGAGATAGCCATGCTGAAGAGAATGTCATTTCCTTTCTTTTGACGTTTTTTTATTTGCAATTTGCTTCAAAACTCTACGCTTTGTCCAACATTTATAGTTTTTCCACCAAAAATGGCATGGCATGACGTTATTAAAACGTCATTATCTCCCAAAATGCTACATCAATGTAATTGAAAGTTGGTGAGAATACTTAGACTTGATGCAGGATAAGGTACTGAAAGTTTCACGTTGATACCTATCACAGTTTCTAGGTTATTGAGAAAATCCGGGAGGGGGCAGATACTTCCAATAAGGTTTGAGCTAGAAGTACCTATATCAAACTTGGTACCTACCTATAGTTTGTTTTATTTTGATTGCACAATTGCCATTGGGAACTTCGTGAGAATCACACGTGAATTTTGTACACACCGCTGTCACGCGTCCCGAAAAGTTATTTTCACAAAAGCAATGCGTCATTTTTGACAAACATTTGCGCCGAAATAGAGTGTAGATTGGATTCCAAATTGATACCATATGCAGTGTGCTTCCTATATGTAAAAAAAACTTTTGTTCGAGCTTCAATTCCGGCTAGCAGCTTGCTGGCCGCTATTTTCTCGTCCAGTTGAGCTTTTTAAGCACTGATTTGATGGTAAGTGCAGGCGTGCCCAAGGGGTGGGGCCCACGGGGCAATTGCCCCCCCCCCCCCCCCGCCCCCCTGAAGGTCCGTACGTGCCCTCTTGGCCGTATGTGCCCCTTTGGAAATAGGTCCCGAAGGTCCCTATTTCCAAAGATGCTTCAAAGATTAATGATTTTTTAAGGGGAAAATGTTGAAATTATGCCCCTCTAAAAATATAGTGGGCCAAATCCGGTGATTTGTTTTGGTTGGGTTACCTTATGCTCCCCTGATAAAAATTACTCACTCCTGGAGTGAATCCTGGGTACACTACTGGTAAGAGCCGTGTTTCCCAAACAAAAATCCAGTTTTCACTGTGTATAATTGGATTTTGACTGGTGCGAAGTCAATTTTTACGAACAATTGTCAACGTTTTTTTTGTTAGGGGGGAAGACATGTTGCCCCCCCCCCCCCCCCCTTCCAGGTTTTTTTGGGGCCATGGCCTGGTTGCCCCCCCCCCCTGGATCCGCCAGTGTAAACATGTATCCCGCTTGAAAGTTAATATTTTATGAAGCGAGTGGGACCTGGGGGCTGGGGCCAGCAATTACCACCAAGGAGAGCCTCTGCCAGACATTTAATACAATGAATTTTCGCATTTTCCAAATTTGAATAAGCAATTGCGAAACTTGTGTTATGCCGCGAAGCGGCGCGAAATTTTTCAGTTTTAAACTGAGGATAGCTGGATTTTGACTGTTGCAAAGGCAAGTTTTACGATAAATTGTTAACTTTCCTCGAAAAAGTGTGTGAAGGCGGGGGTAGACCCCCGCCTTCTGAGAGTGGGAGTCCGGACCCCCCCCCCCCCCCCTCCCCCGTCGGCGACGCTCCTGGCCTTATGCCAGTCTTGTAGGGCCCTTGCAAGACTTGAGAGCGACATATGCTGGTCTGGAGGATCATCGGTAGGTCTGAAAGGGCCCTCGGTCGTTCTGAAAGGGTCCTGTGCCGGTGCGAGAGCGCCCTAAGGTCGGTAAAAAGGTACCTCAGTCTCTTTGAGAGTACTATCGGTGGGCCTGAGAGGGCCCTTTCTAAGTCTGAGAGGGTCATTGCCAGACTTGGATGGCCATCCGTCCGTTTGAGAGGGCCATTGTCAGGCCTGAGAGGGCTCCGACCAGGCCTCTGGCTCAGGCGGGCCCAAATGGCTCGCCTGGTGTCCGGTATATGGCCCTCTGTCGCCTAGTAAGGGCCCTCTCAGACTGGCTTAGGGCCATCTGAGGCCTGACAAGAGTCCTCTCAAACAGACACAGGCCCATTTCAAGCCCGACAAGGGCCATCTTTGACTAATGTAGGAACCAGTCAGGACTGGGACTGGTCCTCTCAAACCAACGTATGGTCCCTCTAAGGCTTTGTCAGGCCATCTTAAGCGGGCCGAGAACCCTCTCAGGTCCGGATAAGACCCTCGCAAACCACCCCAGGGCCCTCTCAGAACTAGCAAAGGCCCTCTCCGACAGGCGTAGGGTTTTATCAGACCCAGCGAGGGCATATTGAGACCTGACAAGGACACTCTCAGGCCGACGTAGGGCCCAGGCACGTATCCAGTATTTCGCCCAGGGGTGGGGGGGGGGGCGCCTCGAATGGGTCCCCTTCCCGAGCGTTGAAAGGGCCCAATTCCCGATCATTGCAAGGGCCTAGCAGACCCTCTGACCTCCACATGGGCCCTTTGAAATTCCCAGGGGCCCTCTGGTCTGTCCAGGAGCCCTCAAGCCCTCCAGCCTTCTAAGGGGCCCTTCCGACCTGGCAAGGGACTGCGCTGGCTGCTTTGTCGCCCTGCCGACATGCTAAGGGGCCCTCCGACTTGGCCTTGGGCCCCTCCGTGCTGGCTAGGGGCACATAAGGCATGTTCAGGGGCCCTTTCGGTCTGGTCAAAGGCCCTCTGACCTGCACAGGGACCCTTTCAACTTCTCAGGGGCTCTCTGGGTCTGTCCAGGGGCACTCCAGCCTGCTCAGGGACCCTTTCGACCTGGTAAGGAATTGCGCTGGCTGCTTTGTCGCCCTGCCGACATGCTCAGGGGCCCCTCCGACCTGCTCAGGGGCCCCCGATCTGCCCAGGGGCCCCTCTGTGCTGGATAGGGGCCATTCGGCATGTTCAGGGCTCTTCTGACTCGCCCAGGGGCCCTTTTGGTCTTGTCAGGGGCCCTCTGACCTGTACAGGGGCCCTTTGAACGTGTATGGGGCCCTCTGGTCTTTCGGAGGGCCCCTGTTGGCCCTTAAGGGCCTCTGAAGTGCTCTAAACTCTCTAAATACCACTTTGCGTGGTTTCCAGACTCTTAGAGAGCCCATGATAACGCGCTTCGCGCGGTCTCGTCGGCCCTTTTCGGCGCGCTGCGCGCGCCGAAAAGGGCCCTCCTCAGATGTTTCGGGGGGGGGGGGGGGGGGGGCACGTGCCCCCTGTGCCCCCCCCCCCTGGATCCGCCCCTGCTACACACAACTATTACTAAACTATGCTTTCATTCACTATCAGTTTGCGGCTTCTCACCACCACTCTTAAAGGGAAATAATGACCTTTTGATTTTGTTAGCAACAATTTTTTGGGCTACCGTTATGGTTTTATAATTATTTTATTTAAATTTAAGAATTAAATAAAATTATTCCCAAATTCAAAGTTGTAAGTTTGGAAAAAATACAAAACAAGTACCTTGTGTACTTCATGAAGGTCATTGACAAATTCGTCCTTCCCTACCATTGTTTACATCGAATGCGGCATTTTTGGAGGCTCTGTGACATTTCCGATCAAACTGAGCGCTGCTCGGACACACGCTAGTAGCGCTAGTAGCGCTTTCGTTCTCCATGATAACCAGGCGTCAGCCAATCAAAAGCCAGAAAGGGGAATACGTTCTGCCTTTTTATTGGCTCACACCTGGTTGCCATGGAGAACGAAAGCGCTACTAGCGTGCGTTCGAGCAGCGCTCTGATCCGTGAAGCAATCCGTGAAGCATCCGTGATGCATGACTGACTATCAGTATAAGTCATGAATAACAATAACATGCAAACTATACCAACTCGAATAAAATAAGTGCGGAATGAATTGAACCCCAGGCAAGCTAGTATTCGCAAAGCAATCGGCACTGCGCCACAATAGCAAAAGGTGAGGGAAATGCATATTGGATACAATATTATTACGTCACAAGTTTCTGAGGTGTCAACTACTATGAAATACAGTGATAAAATAACTTTAATAATGATTAACAAGAAAATTCAAATTTAAAAACAATAATTTGAATACGTCTTTAATTAGCTTTCAACTCAAAATCAGATATATTTTGCAATGCTAGACAAGAATGGCACCAGTGACGTAATTAACAAAGCCTGCTAGGGGACTTGGGTATACTAATCAGGAACAACTCGCCACAATGGTAAAGTGCGCCGAGAAGCATGACAATTTTTTTTTCTCCAGCCGCCACCCATTAATAGGTGACCAGGAGTGCCCCCCCCCCCCTCGATCCCAACGACGCACGACACCTTTCATTAATACCAGAGAACAAAAGAGAAAATGTCGCGGCACTCCCAGCTAAGAAATGGAAACAAACTTAAAAAAGCATATGAGGAGAGGTAAAAGCAAATGAGAAAAAAAAGCATATGAGGTGTTAGATGTGGAGATATAAAAGAAGGCGGAAAGTAGTCTTTGCTGAAAACAGCAAATAACTGCCCCCCAACTACGCCCAAGGATTCCATATTCATTTACGCTGTTATAAAGGGGATATCAGTCATACTATAGGTAGGATATCAGTAGGACAATGTCTGGTCAATTTTCGAGCATTTCTTGCTGGTTCTTCGTGAACCCCACTCAGCTAAGCGAAGCTTGTTGCCGAGTAGGGTTCCTGAAGCCAGCGCCATTGAATGGGTACACATATACACATGCACAATATACACATACACATATACATACACATATACACATACACAAATACACATACACACATACACATACACATATACATATACACATACACATACACATACACATACACATATACACATACACAGACACATATACAAATACACATATACACATACGCATACACACATACATACATATATACATACAACATACATAGTACATACACACACACATACACACATGCATACACATACACACGTACACACATACACATACACACATATACACATAAACATATACACATACACATATACACATACACATATACACATACACATATACACATACACATATACACATACACATATACACATACACATATACACATACACATATACACATACACATATACACATACACATACACATATACACATACACATATACACATACACATATACACATACACATATACACATACACATATACACATACACATATACACATACACATATACACATACACATATACACATACACATATACACATACACATATACACATACACATATACACATACACATATACACATACACATATACACATACACATATACACATACACATATACACATACACCTATACACATACACATATACACATACACATATACACATACACATATACACATACACATATACACATACACATATACACATACACATATACACATACACATGTACACATACACATATACACATACACATATACACATACACATATACACATACACATATACACATACACATATACACATACACATATACACATACACATATACACATACACATATACACATACACATATACACATACACATATACACATACACATATACACATACACATATACACATACACATATACACATACACATATACACATACACATATACACATACACATATACACATACACATATACACATACACATATACACATACACATATACACATACACATATACACATACACATATACACATACACATATACACATACACATATACACATACACATATACACATACACATATACACATACACATATACACATACACATATACACATACACATATACACATACACATATACACATACACATATACACATACACATATACACATACACATATACACATACACATATACACATACACATATACACATACACATATACACATACACATATACACATACACATATACACATACACATATACACATACACATATACACATACACATATACACATACACATATACACATACACATATACACATACACATATACACATACACATATACACATACACATATACACATACACATATACACATACACATATACACATACACATATACACATACACATATACACATACACATATACACATACACATATACACATACACATATACACATACACATATACACATACACATATACACATACACATATACACATACACATATACACATACACATATACACATACACATATACACATACACATATACACATACACATATACACATACACATATACACATACACATATACACATACACATATACACATACACATATACACATACACATATACACATACACATATACACATACACATATACACATACACATATACACATACACATATACACATACACATATACACATACACATATACACATACACATATACACATACACATATACACATACACATATACACATACACATATACACATACACATATACACATACACATATACACATACACATATACACATACACATATACACATACACATATACACATACACATATACACATACACATATACACATACACATATACACATACACATATACACATACACATATACACATACACATATACACATACACATATACACATACACATATACACATACACATATACACATACACATATACACATACACATATACACATACACATATACACATACACATATACACATACACATATACACATACACATATACACATACACATATACACATACACATATACACATACACATATACACATACACATATACACATACACATATACACATACACATATACACATACACATATACACATACACATATACACATACACATATACACATACACATATACACATACACATATACACATACACATATACACATACACATATACACATACACATATACACATACACATATACACATACACATATACACATACACATATACACATACACATATACACATACACATATACACATACACATATACACATACACATATACACATACACATATACACATACACATATACACATACACATATACACATACACATATACACATACACATATACACATACACATATACACATACACATATACACATACACATATACACATACACATATACACATACACATATACACATACACATATACACATACACATATACACATACACATATACACATACACATATACACATACACATATACACATACACATATACACATACACATATACACATACACATATACACATACACATATACACATACACATATACACATACACATATACACATACACATATACACATACACATATACACATACACATATACACATACACATATACACATACACATATACACATACACATATACACATACACATATACACATACACATATACACATACACATATACACATACACATATACACATACACATATACACATATACACATACACATATACACATACACATATACACATACACATATACACATACACATATACACATACACATATACACATACACATATACACATACACATATACACATACACATATACACATACACATATACACATACACATATACACATACACATATACACATACACATATACACATACACATATACACATACACATATACACATACACATATACACATACACATATACACATACACATATACACATACACATATACACATACACATATACACATACACATATACACATACACATATACACATACACATATACACATACACATATACACATACACATATACACATACACATATACACATACACATATACACATACACATATACACATACACATATACACATACACATATACACATACACATATACACATACACATATACACATACACATATACACATACACATATACACATACACATATACACATACACATATACACATACACATATACACATACACATATACACATACACATATACACATACACATATACACATACACATATACACATACACATATACACATACACATATACACATACACATATACACATACACATATACACATACATATATACACATACACATATACACATACACATATACACATACACATATACACATACACATATACACATACACATATACACATACACATATACACATACACATATACACATACACATATACACATACACATATACACATACACATATACACATACACATATACACATACACATATACACATACACATATACACATACACATATACACATACACATATACACATACACATATACACATACACATATACACATACACATATACACATACACATATACACATACACATATACACATACACATATACACATATACATATACACATACACATATACACATACACATATACACATACACATATACACATACACATATACACATACACATATACACATACACATATACACATACACAGATACACATACACATATACACATACACATATACACATACACATATACACATACACATATACACATACACATATACACATACACATATACATATACACATACACATATACACATACACATATACACATACACATATACACATACACATATACACATACACATATACACATACACATATACACATACACATATACACATACACATATACACATACACATATACACATACACATATACACATACACATATACACATACACACATACACATATACACATACACGTATACACATACACATATACACATACACATATACACATACACATATACACATACACATATACACATACACATATACACATACACATATACACATACACATATACACATACACATATACACATACACATATACACATACACATATACACATACACATATACACATACACATATACACATACACATATACACATACACATATACACATACACATATACACATACACATATACACATACACATATACACATACGCATATACACATACACATATACACATACACATATACACATACACATATACACATACACATATACACATATACACATACACATACACATATACACATACACATATACACATACACATATACACATACACATATACACATACACATATACACATACACATATACACATACACATATACACATACACATATACACATACACATATACACATACACATATACACATACACATATACACATACACATATACACATACACATATACACATACACATATACACATACACATATACACATACACATATACACATACACATATACACATACACATATACAATATACACATACACATATACACATACACATACACATATACACATATGTGACTTTGTAAATGACTTTGTAAACAAATCGCCGACGTTAAATAGGTCGCCGTCGATGTGCATCGATGAGCTTCCGATTGAATTGCCAGTTTTGTGTTATTGTTTGTTAGTTTTTTTGGGAAAAATTATTATTTTTAAGGATAATATAAAGCATAGTGTTATATACAGCCACAGACAAATTATACAATACTCTTAATGTTGAAAACAAATGAATCGATTTTCAAAAATTGAAGGGTCGCAACCACCAACTATGCCGCCGTTGATGTGCATCGATGAGCTTCCGATTTTATTGCCACTTTTTCCAATCGCTGTTAGTTTTAGGAGATCGCCAGGCATATAATCACAACAAGCAGAACGCACAATATATTTTCCACTCCATTGCGTAAAAAAAAACAAGACGGGAAAAGCCCGCAGTTTGATGAGGACCAAAAGTACTTGCAAGTATCGGTCGTTAAAAGTGTGGAACGCTTATCAACTTTAACTTGAAATATCTTTCGGTAGGACAGTTTTCATGCAAAATGTGATGAATTTACAATATATTTTGGTCTCGTCTGGCGATTTCAAGTGCTAACTCCATTTTTGTGGAAAAGGGTCATTATTTCTCTTTAAGTAGTATAGTGGTGAGTATCCCCGCCTGTCACGCGGGAGACCGGGGTTCGATTCCCAGCCTGAGAGCTTTATCGCCTCAGACCGCGCGATCCGCTAAGTGACCATGTTTTGCTGCTCATTCATTCTCATTCATTCACTCTCATTCATTCATTCATTCATTCACTCCACACACAAATGTTTTTGCATCGCACGCATGCGGTCATACTTTGTATGCATTCTCTCCTCTCGCCATCACGGACTCCCACTTACCATTCCTGCTCATTCTATCTCATTCATTCTCATTCTTAACTCTCAATCACTCACTCCACACACAAGTATTACTAAACTATGCTTTCATTCACTATCAGTTTGCAGCGTCTCACCACCACTCTTAGGTAGTATAGTGGTGACAGGGGCGGATCCAGGGGGTGGCCGCAGCGGTCGCGGCCACCCCCGCCAGAAAGGCGCCCCATGGGCTGTCTGTCGCCGGGCGCCGCCAGGCGCCCAGCGATGGACAGCCCGTGAGCACGCAGCGTCCCTATGGACCGCTTGGACGCTCTGTTGAAAGTATCTTACTGAGTATCAGGTCATACAGGTCATGACCTGGTCCTTTTGACCCGAAGCACCCTTCTGGCCAGTAACGGCGCCCTTACGGCCAGTGACGGCACCCTTTCGGCCATTGACGGCACCCTGTCGGCCATTGACGGCGCCCCTCCGGCCAGTGGCGGCGCCCGTTCGGTCAGTGACGGCGCCCTTGCTTTGGAAGGCGCCCCTATATTTTTGGAGGGCGCCCCTAAATTGGTCTGCGGCCACCCCTCCAAAAATATCCTGAATCCGCCCTTGCTGACCTGACCGCTGTGCTCCGGCAGATGATGTCGCTCAACTCGGACGTGCTGCCCCAGTACCGCCAGGAGGCGCCCAAGACGCCGCCTCACATCCTGCTCCACTACTGTGCCTTCAAAGCCATCTGGGACTGGGCCATCCTGTGCCTCACCTTCTACACCGCCATCATGGTGCCCTTCAACGTCGCCTTCAAGAACAAGACGTCAGAGGACGTCAGCCTTCTGGTGGTCGACTCCATCGTCGACGTCATCTTCTTCATCGACATCGTGCTCAACTTCCACACAACCTTCGTCGGACCGGGCGGTGAGGTGGTCAGCGATCCCAAGATCATCCGCATGAACTACCTCAAGTCTTGGTTCATCATCGATCTGCTCTCCTGCCTGCCTTACGACGTGTTCAACGCCTTCGATCACGATGAGGATGTGAGTACAGAACAAAGGGTACGGAATTTGGTATGGATGGATTTGTCAAGTAGAGAGGGTTCGTTACATGAAGGGGAGATGGGCTTAGAATAAGCCTTGGTTGTTTGCAAGAAGAGTTAATGTAATGTGCATACATAGGGGAATGGGGATGTGTATCACTGATTATATTCCGTCCAACAAATGGAAAAGAAATTCTGAGTAAAGCATTTCTGTCAACAAACACCATAATTTATCGCGCTTGGAATGCATTCTTCGCAATTCGTCTTCCGACATTAGCGTGTTGCATTCCGAATTCCCTGGATAGACCTTAGCTACAGACAGGGTAACTCAAACACATTGAAATGTTAACGTGTCGCTGGACATAGGTCACATGACATTTTGACGTCTGCTTTTATCTTTACCAGTATTTACCTTGGTAGCAAAGCACAACATGTAAACGGCAAATGGCTGAAATCGTTACAGACCGTCGTTTGTGGCAGTTGCATGGACGACGCGTTGTGTTTTGCCTCGTGAAGCAGAGTCCGCCCAATCACCCGCTGTCTGCAATCCATACAATCCATACCGGCTGTGGCGTGCTTAAGCCACAAGGGAAACAGTTCAATCGAGCCAAGTTGGAAAGAAGCATCGACTTCGATGATGAAGTTCTGAGCCAGTTAAATGATGGATGAAACTTGATGGCAGTAAGTCCAGAACTACCACCAGTTCCGAGACACTGAGAATTGGTAATGGATCGGCCCAGAATAGCATTGATTGCGTGTGGCATTTGCGGATCCCGGGGAGCAATCCTGTCATGGGCGGCATTAAATAAGATCATCGGCATCGGCATTAAATCGGCATTAAATAAGACGTAGTGGGATTATCTCGTGTGGCAAACTGTTTTTACAGATGTAAATGAGTACAACTTAAAATCTAGTATTTTTAGAAACATAAAACATCGAAAACAAAACAAATACATCAGCGAGCCTGGCGAAAGTTGCGTTACAAGGTACGTAATCATTAAGCCGGTATTTGACCATTATTCTTTTCACATTTCCCATGTCTTGGCGAAGTTACCCGGCTAACGCATATCCTACAATCGCAAAGTGGATATCCCGCAACAGCGGCTCAAACAGAGGACTGTTGTCGTCTGCCTGGCGCAGTCACCGCCACACTGGCAGCCCCACTTCACTAGCGTATAACCCCCTCAGACCCTCAGCCTCCTCCAGGCGGTCTCCTCGTCCGGCTGGCCACCTGTGGCTGCAGCTTTGCTGGCCGTCTCGAGTTGTGCCCTGAGGCTGTTGCAGCCGCCCCGGCCAGGCCGAGCCGACTCGGCTCGGAGCTGCGGCTGTCTGTATCGAGCGTCCCACAGATCCCGGCGACGGAGACAGCGGCACAGACCTGGACACAGCGGAGATGGACACAGCGGAGCCGGACACAGCCGAGCCGGACACAGCCGAGCTGGATACAGCCGAGCTGGACACACCAGAGCTGGACACATCCGAGCTGGACACAGCCGAGCTGGACACACCAGAGCTGGACCCATCGGCAGTGCTGTTCGAGGTTTATCTTCTTTATGGTGCAAAATTACTAATGAGAGACATCAAATGCAATGACACCTGGCTCCTGCTTCGTTTTCACAACGTTGATGTGTACGAATGCACTGTTACGCAGCGATCATGTATAACAATGGCGAGATCACTTACGGCTAAATGAAATGACTCAGAACAGCTCAATTATGCCTTCAGGTCAGTTGAAGATTCATTGAATCACTCCCAGAAAGAGCAGCGACTCTGATGTTTTTAAACTTTCTAGGGCTTTTAACCCTCGCCCTACGGGAGCTTTTTTCACCTTCGCCCTACGGGGGGGGGGGCTGACAGGCACCCCTGTTAACTTCCCAACCAAGCAACTTAGAGCAATGCGGTAAGAACCAGCATGTTTCCTGTCATGCGATGAATCCAACAGTATGCGATTTTTAGGTTTTAGGTCAATGGGTGACCTTCCAGGTCAAGTGAATGACCTCGGATTTTCCACGTCCAGAACAGCGATTTTGCTCTTCAGAAAATCTCAAAATTATAAATTGATAAATGTAAATAAAAAACATGTTTCTAGACCAGTTTTGGCTCAGAAATACAGAAAAGGTAATTATTTGTTCGTATCTTGTAACAAAAAATACAAAAAGTTTTTTTATAAAAAAATGACGTCAGTTCCTTACACTTGGGGAACCATCACTCAGTCAAAAATGAAGATATTGCTTTGAAATTTGGTATGCGTATTTTCAATACTAAGTTATTTCACATATATTCAGGTTTTTCTAACATCTTTTAAAATTTTGATTTTGTGGGTTAAAAAAACAGTTTTTTTTCCTTTTAGGGGTAAAAAAACAAATTTGGCAAATCCGAGATTGCCATGTTAAAGAAAAAAACATTTTGTATCTTTGGTGAATTGCGTTTGCAATTTCCTTTAAAACTCAGTTCTCTAGCATTAAAATATTTATCGTTTTTCCACCAACATTACGTCATCAAAACATGAGTATCTCCAAAACTACTCAACCAATTTAATTTGCATGTTTACAGCATACGTATAATTGTTGTCATCTCATCTACCGAAAGTTTCAGCAAGATGCGCCCCATGTGTAAAAAGGTATTCAAGAAAAACGTCAGGGGGCCTGTCAGCCCCCCCCCCCCCCCTAGGGTGAGGGTTAAACCCTATGGTTTATGCCGGTCTGAAAGCGGCCTTCAGACGGTCTGAGAGGGTATTTTCAGGCATTGGGTATTCCAAGACAGGTCAGCAGGGCCAAAACACACTGCACTTCAGGTTTCGATGACAATCTGTTGTCAATGGTATTAACAGGGACGTAGGGACGTCACGAAAAGTGTGTGTGTGTGGGGGGAGGGGGAGACTTTGATCTCGTATTGAGAGAAACCAAAGAAACCTGTACAAGAGAAACCTATGGAATATTTATTTGCAGATTCGGAATCTTCTAGTCTTGGCGAACCTTTTGGCATACAAAAAATAACAGACCAAAAGATAATATTTTAGCAAGACAAATGGCCGAAAAGTGAGGGGACCATTCTCCCCTCTCTGTTCTTACGCCTATGTGGGTATATGAGGCGCTGAATCACGTTGTGGCAAGTTTCAGTTTCTTTGATGGAAGTTACTGAGTTATCGCCACCGGCATTTCCATGAGGTCACGTTGCAAGGCTTTCTTCTAAGCCAAAACGCTGCCACCAATGAACCTTCGCCTTGGTGTGGGTCATTTTGATTACAAAAAATAACCCTGATGTTTTTTCGGGAATAGCGGGAAAACTGCGGCGTACAGCGCCACTTAAAATAGCATAGGTCTTCGGGCATCAATTATCCATATATTGTGTATTGTTGTTTACCTCGGGTCATCTCAGGTCAGGTCACCAGGTCACTTCGAGTGATCTTACCTCTACAAATAGTTGCGGTCGTGCCAAAGCCACGGGGGTTGATCGAACAAACTCACATAAGTTAATCAGGGCATAGGTATCGACAATTCGTTTAACTCGGGTATTGTTTATATCGGTGACTAAAGGGGAGGTCAATTTCGTGACCTGCCCATTACAAGTCAATGGGAAAATATAAAAATACTTCCTATTCAGAGGGTATGCAATACCTAAATCAGGCCAATTCTCGCAGAATCATGTTATTTTATCTCACTCTTGACCCAGGTGCAACTGTTGCTCAGTGACCTATGCAAGGTCAGCTGAGGACATCTGAGGTCGCTAGCACTTGTTTGCCAATGACTCTTTATATAATGAATACAGAGACGTGCAACTCGCATTACTGTGTTTGTCTTGCTGGTATGAGTCTCCCCATATGCAACATTACCTACTGGGTTCACAAATGACCTTGACCTGAGGTCAAATTTTAAACTTGACCCAATCCGGTCATCGTGAATACGGTTCGAAGTGCCTCGACGAGACAAACACGATGACGTTGAAGTTATTGCCCTATCTGCATTAGGTAAAACGATATGCACGAAAACCTTCTTGAAAGAAAATGCCAGCATGACATTTGGTGACCTCTGAAGCCTAAACTGTTAAAGGGATTATACGGATTTTTCCCAGAATAATTGGGTTACATAGTAGAACGTACTTATAAAGGTGGTAGAAGTCCCACGGTAGCCACATTTGTCTGGAAATGACCTCTTCTGCACGTAAGGACATTCCAAAGTGCGCGGTGATGCCACCGCGTATTTTCTGCAGGACCGGCTGAGGCAGAGCCAGTCATCTCTTTTATGCTAATAAAAACACCTCACGTATGGCATATTTCCGGTAAAATAAGCAATATTTGAAAGAAAATAAACTTGTTTTGTTCCAACGACAGCAGCAGTTACTTAGTTTTCCCATAAAATTATATATTTTTCATGAATTTTCATGCCAAAAAATTAATACGCCACCACCAAATTCTCAACGCTAAAGGCCAGAAAAAAGAAAACCACAAAAACACAAAACCTCAACGAACAGTGTGTAGTAATACAAAGTCCCGTCAGTTTTGAATTGCATAATAATTTTGTGATCCAGTGTAGGACTTACAGATAATTAAAACTCTAAAATTGATCTTAAGATAAAAGTGGTGGACAGTAGTGCCGATCAAGTACTCGTTATCTGATACTAGTCTCGAAAAACGCCCAAGTTCTAACGCTGATAATTTCTGAAATAATGGACTAAATGAGCATTGAGGTCCCTGTTATATGTCTTAAACGTGTTTAAAGCTCATACAACTGCAAAAGAGTGCATTTACTTTCAGGACGGAAACCCGTATAATCCCTTTAACATGAGCTAAAATGATTGTTTTCTGCTTTCGTTTCTTCCTAGCTATCATAGTGCTTCCTAGCTATCATATCATAGCTATCATATTTGGAGTTTCTGGAGCTAAGTCCTAAAGTTGGAGAATTTCACTTTCGATGACCTCCGGTGACCTGAATATTGACCTGAGTCAAAACATGACCGAAGTGGCTTCGATTGGGCCCTCAACGTCTTTCAAAGGACTGTTAGCTGACCTGAAAGGATACTTGCCTAGCCTGAGAGGGTGTTGCCTGATGGGTCGTTATGCCTGATGGGTCGTTATACGGTGTTTGTCTTGTCCGCCTCTGTAGCTCAGTTGAGAGAGCGCTGGGCTTCTGACCTCACCCGGTAGTGGCAGCCTGGGTTCGAGTCGCTTCGGTGCTCGCTGTTTGCCCCTGACTGGGATGGCCTGCGGCTGGTGGCAGCGGTCGCACTCAAGGTCAGGTGACGTCAGAGGGCGGGGCGCACCGTGTCCAGGTATGTCGGGCACGTAAAATTTTCACTTCTAAATTCTGCCGGACGCTAGGAATTGCTTGATCGGGTGGTGGGGTCAGGGCCTGCGCAACAAGTTGTGCTTAGCGCGGGGCCTGACCTCGGAAATCCATCCCAGGGGTGTTAAAAATACTTCAAGTGGCGCTAACCAAATCTGGTATTAGATAAATCGGCCCCTAGAGCGGTACCGATTTTACTGTTTTTGTGAGGTTGATTTTTTTTATATAATACAATTGAATTAATATCTAACACCAAATACAAAAAAACATATACACCTGCATTCACTCAGAACAAACGAATGTGACGATTAATAGGATACTGGAATAAATACGTCTTCAAGTGACTAACAGTGCATTTAGGGTTACCGTTGACCGAGCAAGGTTCATTGTAATGATATTAACACGCGCACTGCCGGGGGTTCGCGCCAACCATGAACTGCCGGGGGAGTTGATTTCCCCTCCTCCCCCCTAATATCTCGAAAACCACGCAATGTAGCGACAATCTGAAAACGGAGTTAGATAGGTCGAGACAAGCTATATCGAAAGTATATGGGTCTACTTTTAGGTCAGGTCAATATTGAGGTCACCAGAGATTATCAAAGGTCAGATTTTCCTGTTTTAGGACTTCGCTCCAGACCTCCCACATATCTCGGAAACTATGATAGCTAGGAATAACAAAACAGGAAAAAAAATGAAAGCTCCTGAAAAGGGCAATTGCTAAGGTGTCCTAAAATTTGATCTCAGCTAAATAGTTTAGGCTTCAGAGGTCATCAAAGGTCAAAACAGCTATTTTTGGCAAAGCTGTTTTTCGCAAATAACATTTTAACTAATTAATATAGTGCAATACTGTTGACTCCATCGTGTTGGTCTCGTCAAGGCACTTCGAATCATATTCATTTTGGCTAGGTTAGGTCAACTTAGAAATTTGACATCAGGTCATGATCAAGTGGTGACCCAAGTAGGTCATGTTGTATAATGGGAGACGTGTCTTGATGAGACAAACATATTGGTGCCAAACATATTGGTGATGAGACAAACATATTGGTTTCACTTCTCTATCTTCATTCTGTCGAGAGTTATTGACAAAAAAATGTTGGTGACCTCGGGTGACCTCGCCTGACCCTGTACGGGGTCACTGAACACAAATTGCACCTTGGTCATCAATAATGGCCTATGATAACATGATACAGAAGGAATTGGAGTGATTGGTCGCCCCCCCCCCCCCGGATCCCCCAGACCATCTCGTAGATAGTAAAAAATAACCCACTTTTCAGTCTCGTAATATTACCGTCAGCTGACTACTCTTCTTCTATTAGGGACCTCAGGAACACCATAAACTGGGGAGGTGAATGACTGAACCCCTATTCGTTACATTCCTTGTTAGCCCTAAAATTAGAAGGAACTCAAACAAACTTGAAATACACACTGCAAAACTGTGATGTATCTTAAATAGTCATTTATGAGCCAGCGCTAACACTGACAAGTCATTACTCACATTGCCCTTTCGTTGGAGAGCATGCGTTGATGAATAGCTGCATTGTAGCAAAATATAAGTAAATAAATCAATAAAGCCGACACAACACGGCACTGTTGCAATACAAGTTATCTTGGACATTTCAAACCATATCTCCTGGCCTGCGCACGACACGTAAACACTGCGTTCAAACCGCATTACTGAGTAATTAATACAGTATCTAGGGCATTGATGCACTGGCGGATCCACGGGGGGGGGGACAACCAGGACATGTCCCCCAACAGCCTCGAAGGGGGGGGGGGCAACATGTCTTTCCCCCTCCCCCAACAACAACAACAATAACAAAAAAAACGTGAATTAGTCAATACAAATCCAGCTATCCACAGTGAAAAACTGTTGTTTTTTTTGGAAATCACGGCTCTTACCATCAAATCTGGGCTTTCAAAAACTCAAATGGACGAGAAAATATCGGACAGCAAGCTACCAGTCGGGACTGAAGCTCGATCAAAGTTTTTGCTTTACATGTAGGAAGAACACTTCATATAGCATCACTTTGGCATCCAATTTACACTCTATTTCGGCGCAAATGGTTGTCAAAAATGGCACGCTGCTTTTGTGGGAATACATTTTCGGGACGCGTAAGTATAAAGGAGTTACATAGGTTTACGGTGATTGAAACAAGTGCAAATTAGTTGATTTTAGTTAACTATAATAAATATTGCAGGGCATAGGCGGTTTCAGGGACTTGAAAAGGGGAGGTTTGCAGGAAGTATTTTTTTTATATTTTGCCTCCCTTTTTCGCTAACATGCCACCGCTTGTGGATGTAAATATGATTTATAACTGTTGTGTCCGATATCACAATGGCGCACCATTTCATTTATCTAAAAAGAAGAAAAAGACGGTTTTATAAGGCATTTATTTTACCCCCAAATTTAGTGACCTGAAAACGCCTATGATTTTTGAATTTGCATAAGTCACTATCATATTTCAATCCCCAATTCAATCTCTATCTATCCCCATTAGTTGCGTTGAAATCGGTTGATAAACAAGACAGCTGTGTTGGATCACAAATACCTCTAATATTTGCCGTTTTTGGCCCCCTTTGCCCCCCTATAAAAATTTCGTTTTTATTTTTTATTTTTAGAAATGTAGATCTTGGTGAGGAGAATCAAACGCCGTTTGATTTTTGGAAATTGGACTGTAGATCTCGAGATCTCCGGGGGGCGGAATCCGCCCCCCCCCCCCCCCCTGCTACTAATATGGGTAGCCAGGAGCCTGCCACTAATAGGGTTAAAGGGGCCATCGGTCGGCCTGCAAGGGCCGTCAAGCGGCAACAGGGCCTTTTGCTGGTTTGAGAGGGTATTTTTCAGAGCCCACTCTGAACTACATTGTGCCCACGCTGATCTCAGGAGGCCCACTCGTGCCTCTAGAGGGCCCACTCTGACATCCATAGGGCCCATCTGGCCTCCATAGGGCCCGCTGTGACCCCAGAAGGTTCACTCTGACATCCGGAGGACCCACTCTGGCTCCAGAGCGCCCCCTGGCTTCCAGAGGGCCCCTCTGGATACTAGTGAACCTCCTCTGGCTTCCTGGGGGCCCACTCTGACCTTCAGACGGCCCACTCTGACCTTCAGAGGGCGCTCTCCAGCTTCCGCCTCCAGAGGGTTCACTCCTGCCTCCATAAGGCTAACTCTGACCCCAGAGGGCCCCTCTGGTTTAACGACAGCCACTCTCGCTTTCAGAGGGTCCCTGAATGTGGCCTCCAGAGGTCCTAATTTGACCTCCAGAGGGCCCACTCTGGCCTCTACCTCCAGAGGGCCCACTGCTGCCTCCACCTCCAGAGGGCCCGCTTCAGCCTCCAGAGGGCCAATTCTGACCTCCAGAGGGCCCCTGGCTTCCAAAGGGCCCAATCCGTCATATAAAAAGTCCACTCGAGCTTCCAGAGGGCCCACTTCTGCCTCCAGCGCGCCAACTCTGACCTCCAGAGGACCCACTCTGGCCTTCAGAGGACCCACTCCTGCCTCTAGAGGGCCAACTCTGGCCTCCAGTGGGCCCCTCTGGCTTCCAGAGGGCTCACTTTGAACTCCAGAGGGCCCACTCCAGCCTCCGGGGGAGGGGGGGGGGGGGGCACTTCGGCCTCCAGAGGACCCGCTCCGACCTACAGAGGGCCCACTTTGGCCTCGAGAGGACTCGCTTTAGCCTCCAGGGGCCATTCTGGCATCCAGTTGGCCTCTTCACTGATCTCTAGATGGCCCATTCTGACCTGTAGCCAAGGCCCACCTGGGACCTTTGGGCCCACCTGGGCGCCAAGTGACTTGGGGAAAGATATTTGCCCCCTGCTCCTCATCGGCCTGGGGGGGGGGGGGGGGGGGGTAGCCCGGATCCCCCCCCCCCTGCGACCGCCTATGAATGTATTGGACAGACACAATTTCGATGTTTAACTTCAGTTAAAAAATGTTTTCTTCTGGACGATTTATCTAGACTGCAAAGTATAAATAACCTAATGAAATAACCGTATGAATGTTTTCCTAGTGGGTGGCCGCTAAGTGCGACAAATACCAAGTCACAAGTGCTATAAATAAATGAAGTTACTATGCTACCATGAATGTAAGCATGTGAAGTCATTTTCCGTCTCGTCCTTTCTCATAACAATGGCTCAAAATCCAAGTTTGAAGAAGCCACTGGAATGAATCCCACAAATGATTTCCTATATGAATAAATATAATACAAGCGAAACATTGGTTTGTTGAGGGCGAACATTTAGTTAGTGTCATGTGCCAGAAATCTTGTTTCACTGTCAAAATGTCAGGACATTGTGACAAGCGGCCCGCTTGTGTCGGATTCCATGTTCTTGATGAATTGCTTCTGGGCATGTGGCAGTATTCGTTGAACCGCGGGTCATTCCGTGAGTTACCAGGCCAGGCCAGGCCAGGCAGTGAGTTACCAGGCCGTCGGCTCAGCCATTTGTCCTCGGGTCACCGTGACCAATACTCTTAACAACCAACTCAGACCGGCTGCCATTGCAGGCTGGGGGATAGAAGGCAATCACACAGATTAGGTTGTCGGTAATTACAATGTTACATGACATGAAAATAAAATATATTCGCTTGGATGGAGTCAGGGATGTAGGATCCTATTCAGTTGGGGGGCTTCAGCCCCCCCCCCCACACACACACACACACTTGGCTTCAGCTCTCCAACTTGGACGAAGAAGTGGGTCAAATCCGGGGAGAAATATATATTTTGGTGTGGATTTTGATGGTACTTTAAGCGATTTTCCCAGCTCAGCCCCCCCCCCCCCCCCACAAACAAAACTTTTCTGGAAAAGCTACACCCCTGGATGGAGTTCTGTGTTCTTTTACTGCGGCGGTCTAGCTTATACGGCTCTGGCCTCCAACGTTGGCGTCGGACCGCTCGGAGGTGGGTAAAGGATACGCGTTCAAAGCCAGGTCCAGCGGGCCGGCCAGTCGGCTACCCTGCCATGTGTGCCCCGTGAGGCGTGGTCCCGAGACGGGCGGACTTGAGGCTGCTGCAGGGACTTGGGGAGGTATGTGAAGGGCGTGTTCAGATCGCCCTGCACAGTGCACCCTGCACAGTGCGCAGTCCGCGCCGGGTGGTGGCGATGTCGCACCGGTCACACATGACTCGTGTCGTCAAGTGTGCCAAGAACTCAGAAACACAGCGGCCTGAGAGGTGACAGGCTGATGGAGTTTGGATGGACAGCCACCCAGAGTAAAGCCGGCAGAACAGCGGACTTCTGTTTAGAGACAAACTTGACTTGTCCCTCTGATGTGTCAGTAACAGGAATTTGGTGCTCTCTGCAAAAGGGAAAAATTAAAAGAAACACAAAATAGGTCACCCGAATTTCCCAAGTGTGGTTACGAGTTAGGCCTGAAAAGAGATGCTAAATAGAGCAAGTGCCAACATTTTCAGTACGTTTCCTATATTGTGATTCCGGATAAATTGCTTTGTTGAAAGATGATAATCTTCTTTTCGGATGGTGTATGATCCAAATGTGCTTCACTCCTATTATGTACCCAGAAATGTAGACAAGTCTCAGGCCGAGCTTTACAATTGACAAACACGTGTATGTAATATGTAATGTTTCATTCGAAACTACATAAAAAACATCTTCTTGGTGCACTGTGCAGGGCGACATATGTTCCAAGAACAGGTTCTTGGTCTGGCTAGAGCTAAACTGATCTAGACTCAGCTAAATGTCAGACTGGCTTCGACCCCTTTGTCCGCCATATCTATTAAGAACATTGAAGTTGGTGGTAGCTAAATCCTGCCATGGGTTTGAATGAGCAAATAATATATAGGCTGAAATTGTCACGACAGCCGGAATGGTATCTCATGGAGCCGACATCAAACACTTGTCAGCAGCATGTTTTTCGGGAGATCTTGGCCCTGTTTGATTGAAGATGGTTGCAACAATATGGCAGCCAATATATCCACCACCGAAGCTAGTCTTTGTTCGCTGGCAAATTTTGCTCCGCAAGGGAGCCATGGAAAGACCCCGACATTTCTGCTTGAAGGATATGAACCACTATCAAGGCATCGGGTGCATGGGCTAGGTATGCTATTTAGATGTGCCAGCATGTGTCTGCTATTTTTATGGATGTTCAATATTTTCATAGGTAAGGATATTTTTGCCATGGCGCTTTTCTTTGTAACGTCCTGTTATGATGGTTTTTGCACGTATCAAAGATATCAAATTGAAGAGAAACGAGTATCGAGGCATTGCGGTTTGGATTACCGACCCCTGGTGAGATGTGCGTGATACAACACCATTCAATAGTCTTGGAGCGTGCGTTATCAAATAAACTGTATGTTTGAAGTCAGTTGAATGCGGAGTACATTTGCATTTGCAATGCAATGCAAGACATAACTGACAAAGCTTTCTGTTTCTACTCTGTTTGTATTTTCAGTTCATTTACCTACTTTTCATCATAATTTACATGTTTTTTTTGCGGTGGAAATGTGTTATTATTTGCACGTAACGTTAGTCAGGAAATATCCTATCTCGAGATATGGAGATTGAGTTACAATGCGAAATAAACAAGTATCAGCACGCTTCACGGGTGTTTTATCATCAGAGCATTGCAGCACAGGATATCAAAAGCCGGTTGCGACTGACCCGCAGTACATATAAGCATTGCGGTACAGCCTACACAGCCCTGGCGCTTGGCTGCTCCGCACACCAGGCTGCTCGTTGTTATTAGTTTATGGTCAGCTGCGGTGACTGTGGCCGTGTGTTCAGAAGCAGTGGGATAATTGAGTGTAGGACGCATGTTGCCAGTGTTGGGTATCACGTCTGTGCCTATGATGAATCCGCAGTTCCGTCTGTGACAAACAGCTTTAATATAACTATTTGAATCCTATTTAAGGTATTGCATAAATGATCAAAGTCTTTACATCTGCCCTTATGTTCATCTCCGCAACTACCTACATATTTCTCTTGATTTGGAATTTTTTTAAAATATATGATGAAGCACAATAAATTTCATGCCCATTCAAACGTGAGTAACGCATGCTAGCCCCTTTCGTAGTTGACGCCTGTACTCGCCATTCAACAGTCTTTAACGTGACTTTAAACCACAAATATTATAAAAGTAGAACATTAATTTAGCACACACAAGTACACAACAATCTGATGTAAATAATATTTGAGTTTTAGATCAGTGTTCGAAATGCTTTGAAACCGTTGCAATCATTCCCAGGCATCTCATTGTTTAGGGATGCAGTAACAGGGGCACAGGGGGCTTCAGCCCCCCCCCCCCCCCCTCGAGCTTTTAAGAAGTTCCTGCGCCCTTGTCACAGTTACGCTGATTGCACTCATTGCGCTGCACTCAAATACGAATGCGTGTCGAGGAACTCGCTCCATACATGCACCTGCCAAGCTGCATAGCCCGCTGCATATTTCCCCAAGTGTATGCAGCTGGTGGCCATTGCCTAGCCGTCAGCCAATCAGCGCGCGAGCCTGGCGCGCTGACAGGTATTACGTCACGGTTCGCCGCGGCCAAGCCACGCCCTCGCCTGCCACTGGCCTGAGCTGTGGGGGAGGACAACTTAACCACAGCAGTAATTACCGTAGCACCTTTCAGCAATTTAAACTGAACTGCGTTAAGTGTGAAGGTTAAATCAATCCTTGTGGTTTGACTGCAAAAGCTATGGAACATGCAGTTGAACTTAAAACTAGCTTATTTCGTAACCCCGTTACTAACCAAGCGTAACCAATTACCAAGCGACACATTGTTTGTATTGTTATGCATTCTTAGTGTCAACCGTCAGTAATTGGATTGATATTTCGAAATATAAATATTAATCTATTGACGTATCCATATCCATATTGTCATCCTAACCAGCAAGTAGTTCAATGGTAACTGTGGCGAACCTAAAAAGTGAAGGGCGGCAGCTAGGCTCGAACCCGTGACCTTACAATGAGCCAAAAAATTAACGGTAGCGCCTCAGACCAATCGGCCACCAGCGCCACGGGCGTGAAAGCTAAAATAGCCATAGAAACCAAAACTGGCCTTTGAGATTGTGGAAGAATCGCGCTGTGTCCATGAACAAAATTACTGAATACAAGTTACGAGTGCATGCTTGAAAATTATAGCTCAAAGACAGTAGTAAACCTGATCTTACCATAGTCACCACTTCCCGAGTTTTCCAGTTGGTACTTCGGTAGGGTTTCAAACGAGTGCAGTGGCGGATTTAGGAGAATGGTACCAGGGGTATATGTGCCCTGCGTAGAAACGGAAGAAACTCTTCGAGCTGGTTTTAAAAGATGGTCTGGATAATGAGAAGTGCTACAGAATCACGGGTGGAGTTCCTATTCAAATGGTGAGGCGACTTCCCCACCAACTTTGTGTTTTGCCCCACCAACTTTTGTCAGAATTGAAGGTTTCCTGGGTTGAAATGGCCATTTTTCACCTGAAACATTGAAAACATCCAGCCTAAATTACATTTAACCCACCAACTTTTTCTGAAAAGCTCCACCCATGTACAGAATATGAACCATAATTCAAGACAAGGCTTTCTAGCCTGAGAGGTATTAAGTTTTGATGCGACCTACCCTACCGATACTTTTTCTGGCTACACCCCTGTGCCCAGGCTCCCTTTGGGCCAGTTGTGACGGCATAGACCGTCAACCCCGTACGCTATTGGCTGACGGCTGGGCAATGGCCACCAGCTGTATACACTTGGGAAATATGCAGCCCGGCTCATCTGCTGAGTGCCTTCGCTCCTTACTCTGACTGAGGACGACAGGGATACTTAGAGCCGCAGTGGCGCGTATGAATGGGAGAACTCACTCAGACACATACACAGCGAAATGTAGCAACACACGCGAGGTCTGCATCAGCTAATTCTAGAAACCAACCCGTTGTTTATCCCCAAGCATATTAGTATAATGCACCTGGCCGCGGTAGACGTGAAACGCAGTATTCCAACTTACTACAGCGGGAAGATGGTGGGGGGGGGGGTGCTCTGGTGGGTATACACAACATTCTGTGTCGGAAAATGGCTTAGGAAATTACGATTAGGCAAGAAGACAGTATGTTTGATTTGAACTCGTCTGTACATACAACCAGCCTAATGTACACGTTTTTAGTCATAGTCATTACCTTGTTTAGTAGAGATAATTGACTTTACAGATTCGTAAGTGACGAAAGTCGACACCAAAACGGTCACATAGGATATATATAGCGAGTTTGCGGTGCTGCATACGGGGACCTGACCCTCGTATCCCCAGTGCAATGCAGGACAATCTGACCTGACCTGACCTGACCTGACCTGGCCTGACCTCTCCTGTCCTGTCCTGTCCTGTCCTGTCCTGTCCTGTCCTGTCCTGTCTTGACCTGTCCTGACCTGTTCTGACCTGATCTGACCTGTATTTACCTGACCTGACCTGACCTGACCTGACCTGTCTTTGCCTGACCTGACCTGACCTGAACTGACCTGACCTGACCTGACCTGACCTGACTTGACCCCTGTCTCCCCACGGCAGGGTATCGGTAGCCTGTTCAGCGCGCTGAAGGTGGTGCGCCTGCTGCGTCTGGGCCGGGTGGTGCGGAAGCTGGACCGCTACCTCGAGTACGGCGCCGCCATGCTCATCCTGCTGCTCTGCTTCTACATGCTGGTGGCCCACTGGCTCGCCTGCATCTGGTACAGCATCGGCCTCTCGGACGCGGACAATGGGGTCACTTACAGGTAAGAAGTTGCCGACCAACGGATTAACGGACAGGTAAGGAGTTGCCGACCAACGGATTAACGGACAGGTAAGGAGTTGCCGACCAATGGATTAACGGACAGGTAAGGAGTTGCCGACCAACGGATTAACGGACAGGTAAGGAGTTGCCGACCAACGGATTAACGGACCGGTAATGAGATACTGACCAACGGATTAACGGACAGGTAAGGAGTTGCCGACCAACGGATTAATGGACAGGTAAGGAGTTGCCTACCGACGGATTAACGGACCGGTAAGGAGATACTGACCAACGGATTAACGAACAGGTAAGGAGTTGCCGACCAACGGATTAACGGACAGGTTTTGAGGGCGGCTGGTCTTTCGCTGACATGATGCAGGGTATAGCGGGATAATATCTGTATATCCTTAGGATTCAGTCAGCACTTGTAGTCTGGCTGGGTAAAATGAAACGGTCTGGCAATATGTCATGACATTGCTTCGCGTATTTGTGATGGCAGTTCTGTGTGATTGATCAACAAATAAATGATCGCATTTGTTCAATAATAAGTAATGATAAAAGTAGTTCGAGGATAAAAATCGTACACAAAAGTTATTGCCCTATTGATTAAGTTATTTATGGATTAATAAAACAATACTGGTCCCGGCTTAAATATACTTTGTAATTTATCGCCTTACCACAATTGTTGACGCTGAAGTTTTTTCCCTCTTCATTTTGGGCGATTTTTGTTGGTTCAAACACAGGAAAAGGCGCAGGAAATATTTACTTCCTTTCCTTTTGAATATATTACCGTCAGAAGATAAGACTCCTTTCATGTCAGAACTGAGAACAATGTATTCTTAAGTGTTTTACGGAGAGGACGGCGAGATAGGATGTGGTATAGTTTGGCTATTTATCGCTGGCAGGCGCCGACAGGTTGTCTGGGGAATATGCCTTCAGGGCCGATAACACAGAGCCGATCGGCCGTGCGCGGCGTATTCACCGTGACAGTCACGAGTGATGGTTGCCATTAACCGACGCCGCGTTTTTGACAGAGAGCGTCTCCGCCGAGACGGGCGCGCGCTCCATCGCTTCTTCTGGAAAATTCCACTACGACGTCGCCATGATAGAGAGAGGGAGGGAGAGAAAGAAAGAGGGGCTAAGAGGATGGAACAGGTGGATGAAGAATTAAAATGCAGAACTCGAATAAACGCGACGTTGATATAACGACACAAAACCGAAAAACTAAGTCAACTAGTGATATATTCCAGCATCCTGGCTGCAGAACGTTAGAAGAAATCATGATGTCTGTATACTCAACGGCTGTTCATGAATATATGGTTAAACTCGTTATCGGCTGTATGTTGCGACTCTCTATCCCCTCCCCTCCCCCTCTCTTTCTCTCTCCCGTTTTTTTAACACTTACTCCCTCCCTCTCTGTGCCGTAGTTGGCTGTGGAAGCTGGCCAACGTCACCCAATCGCCGTACGAGTATGTCTGGTCCAACGAGACGATGGCTCCGATGCTGGTGCGCGGCCCCTCCAGGAAGACCATGTACGTCTCCTCCCTCTACTTCACTATGACCTGTATGACCAGCGTCGGCTTCGGCAACGTGGCCGCCGAGACAGACAACGAGAAGATCTTCACCATCTGCATGATGATCATTGCAGGTGAGAAGTGAATACGATGGACTATTGATCAGTTGGTGAGACTATTCGTGATGCTGGTTGCGTTGGTGTGTGGCTTTGGTCGAGTATCGCTGCGCGGCGCTCATGCCGACGTCTACCAAGGACGATAGCATTGTCCTTTCGTGGGATTAACTTTTGATAGCGACACCGGTTTTATGTGAATTTCGACGGAAATAATGTAAATTTTTGCTTTATTCAAAGCGTGAATCAAAACCAAAACCTTAAAAATCAAAACGATATTCAAGCGGTTTTCACGAAGGATTATTGCGCTGAAAACATTCTGAAAAGTTTCTGAAATGTTTCTGATAAGTTTTGTTATAAAAGTCTTTGTATATTATACATTCCAAGAAATATATTACTGATTTAGGCGATATTATCACTATTCAATAGTTATGTAAGCATGTATTGAGCTAATAACAAGTTTATGATACAAAATGGGCCGTTTTTAAAGAACATATGCGTCTAGAGTCCATTCGTTCAGTTTAGCATACCGTCATACTAGTTACTAAATCTGGCAGCGTTTTTTTTTCTTCTTTCCCGGAACGGCCTATAGCCATTTTCCGGGGAGGGGCAATGACCTCTGGCAATTTGCCAGGCAAAAAACTACGTTAACCGGTTTATGTGACCCGGAGCAAGCTAGGGAATAGGGCAGCTATTTTACGTTACTAATTACGTTAACCGGTTTATTTGTACCCGGAAAAATTATTTGTTCAAAGTAAATATAATATCTAACATTACGTTAAGTATTTCGTTCAAGGTCAAAAATAATATCTAGCATTACGTTAAGTATTTCGTTCAAAGTCAAAAATAAGTCAAACACGAGACACACATGCATACATATTTTTATTACAATACACTTGTACAGTGTCAGTGTTGATGGAGCCGTGGCGGTGCCGTCATTGCCACAACGGGAGACTGTTGCCAGTCTCCCTGGCTCCGGCGCCTCGGCGAGACCTGGTTGTGGGGTGTATTTAGCTGGGCGAAAAGTCCTGAATAATACAAAACCCAGCGTCTAAGGCAAAGGGGAAAAAACCTGCGCGGTGGGCCAAAAATGCGCAAGGCCAAAAACCCCTGTTATATTTGATTAGCTAAACGTGTTTGGTAGAGATAATCTAAGAGGAGGCCTATCAATTCAGGATAACCATCACCTAACAGTGTTTGAAGATTTAATGTGATGCCATTTTGTTGTGTGTAATTAATAATGTTCTGTCGTTTATCGTTGTGTACTGGGCAAGTAATAAGTAAGTGCTTGATTGTGTAGCGCGGATAACCTGGGCAATGTTGGCAATTTGGTGGCGGGAGATTCTCCATAATATAATAATGAGTACTTTTTGTATGACCGAGACGGAGGCGCGCCAAAATTACCTCCTTCTCTCTACAATTCTGATGACTAGATATAAAATGTTGGACTTTTGGCTTGATTGGATAAAGATCAAAATGCGGAGCGGCGTCCCACTCGCTCTGGCGCAGTATGCTAAGTTGAGAATTAATATAATTTAACACGTCTGATACTGGGCTTGGAAGTTGGTTTACTGAAGGTAATTCTAGGCTCAATTTCGCAAGTCTGTCGGCTTCCTCGTTTCCCGGGATACCGGCGTGTCCTGGGATCCAGAGGAATTTAATACTATTGTTTTTACTGTTTAAATACTTGATTAGTTGTCTGATTTTAAATACTATCGGGTTTCTACATTCACTAATCGAGGAAATGGCCGTGAGCGAGGCGGACGAGTCTGTGCAAATGACTACTTCCTTAAGTTTTTCTTTTCTGACATATATTAATGCTAATAAAATGGATGACAATTCCGCTGTGTATACGCTATTTATGTCGGGAAGTCTAAAGTTATTGCTAACTGTGTTTGTGTAGAATGCACCACCGGTTCGGCCTTTGCCCCGTGAACCGTCTGTGTATATGTATGTGTATGTGTTGTGTTGTGCTTTGTGTTCGTGGAAGAGTGAGAGTGTTTCTGACGCGGTGACTGTGTTTTTGTTGTGTGTGAAGAGGCGGTGTGTGTCTGGTGTTGTGTCGAGCCAGTGAGGTGTGAGTGGTGGCGTTGGCATTGTGGTGGTGTGAGCGATGTTGAATAGTGTGAGTGTTTGTCTGATTCTGTGACTGATAAGCGGGTGTCGTTTTTGTAGTAGTGTTTGTCGTCTAGTGGGTGCGGGGTGATTTAAGATGTGGAATGTTGGGCGTGTGGGGTGTGAACTTGCTCTGGCGTAGAATCTAAGTAGTGTGTATTTGCGTCGGCGGCAGAGTGTGGGAATGTTAGTGTCGATGTGTAAGTTTGTGGTGTTGGTGGTGCGGCAGGCTCCAGTCACGATGCGCAAGGCAGCGTTTTGGACAGTTTGCAATTTTGTAATTTGTTTGGAACATATGTCATCAAATAAGAATGCGTTATAATCCAGTACTGGGCGTATCAGGGAAGTATATAGTTGGAGGAGAGTGGCACGATCTGCGCCCCACTCTCGACCAGCCAATGACTTCATAATATTAATTCGTCGCGTACATCTCTGCACTAAATCATTGAAGTGTGGGATGAACGAGAGACGTGTGTCTAGCGTTATTCCCAGATACTTGAATGATTTGACAAAAGGGATAATTTTATTGTTATATTTTAATGGAATGTAGGGTTCCACATATGCAGGTTTCTTTGAAAAAATTAGAGATGCAGATTTACTTGGAGAAATTTCCAGACCCCATTGGTCGCACCAAACCTTTATATCAATGAGTACTAGTTGTAACGTTTTGCTGGCTTGATCGACACTCGGGTGCGAGAACCACACCGCCAGGTCATCAGCGTACATTGAAAATTTGAGACCTTTGTCGATCTTATTAATATTACTGAAGATGTCGTTAATCATAATTAAAAATAGGGTCGGGGAGAGGACCGATCCCTGTGGGACACCGTGGTCCTGATTTTGATTTGGAGAATATGTGTTGCCGCACCATACATTAAAAGTTCTATTTTCTAAAAAGTTTTGGATGAATTTGGCGAGTCGACCTCGAATTCCGGCCTTATGGACCTTTACTAGAAGTGCGGTTTTGTTGACTCTGTCAAACGCAGCTCTCAAATCAAGAAAGAGGGCAATTGTGACCTCTCTCCCTCGAAAGCCGCGCTGGACAGAGTCGATAAGACCAACTAAATTGTCCGCAGTGGAGCGACCAGGTCGAAAACCACTTTGGTGGGGGGTAAGTAAATTATTTGATTCAATGTATGTCCTGATGCGTCCATTAACCATGCGTTCGAATAGTTTACATGCACAACTAGTTAGAGAAATAGGGCGATAGCTAGCGGGAGAAGATTTAGGTTTGCGAGGTTTAATTATAGGAATTAGCGTACTATTATGCCAAGATTCAGGGAAAGTGCCGTCAAACCACATGGTATTGAAGGCTGTTAGTAAGTTGGTGAGACCAGTCTCTGTCAAGTTTTTAAAGAAGGAGTAGTCAATTTGATCTGGCCCTACAGAAGTTTTACCACATTTACCTATAGCGTACGTTAACTCTGAGTTGGTAAAAAGAGAGTTGTATATTTCTACGTTATTATAGTCAAAGCTAATAGATTGAAATTGATCGTTAAGTTGGTTAGCAAAAGTTGGTGTACATTGTTGTGTTGATGATATGTTAGCGTAGTGTTGTGCAAATTGTGTTGCCACCTTTAGGGGAAGCGTGTAAGATGTGTTGTGTATTTGTAAGTGTGGGATTTTGTATGCCGGTGGTCTTTTATTTGAAAACGATTTAATTAATGTCCAAATTTTTGAGAGGGAGGTAAATCGATTAAAGGTAGATGAGAATTCCTGCCAAGATTCTTTTTTTGCTTTGTCAATGATTGTTTTAGCCAAAGAGCGAGTTTTCCGTACTTCGTGTTCGTTTTCTGCAGTTGTACAAGCTTGAAATTTTCGAAATGCTCTTTTCCGGAGGGCAACAGCTCTTTGACATTCTGTGTTCCACCACGGGGCAGTACGCTGCCTCGGGTGGTGTTGTGTGTGTGTGCGTGTGTGTGGGATGTGCTGATGTGCTGATGCAAGAATAGTGTTTACAAATGTGTTAATGTCGGTCTGGGAGTCTGCGGGGTGACTAGTGTCAATGTGTTTTTGGAAGGAGGACCAATCGGCTTTACGAAGGTTCCATCTAGGGAGAGAGTAAAAATTTGTCTGTCCTGAAGGGACTTGAAGTTCTAAGTGAATTGGATAATGATCGCTAAAAAGAGGGTCAGATTGTGCATTAAATGTAAAAAGAGTCGCGATGCGTGGTGTGGCGAAGGCGAGATCAATGGCGCTGTAAGTCACCTCACCTCCTGAGTGGTGTACGTGTGTGGGTGATTGGTCGTTAAGGAAGACCAAATTATGCCGGTCCAGAAGGTCCAGCATAATTTGGCCGCGGCGAGAGTTCCGAAGGCAGCCCCACGCCCGACTATGCGCGTTGAAGTCGCCCATAATCAGACATGGGGTGTTAATATTTGTAATAAGCTGGGAAAAAGAATCAATGTCTATGTCCTCAGTAGGACGGAAATAAATTGAGATAAGAGTTAGTTCTAGCTGAGCGATTTTAATATTAACGCCGACTGCGTCTAAGGTTGTTTGAAGGTCGATTTGATGATGCAAAAGTTGGTTTGAAATAAGCAAAGCCGAGCCGCCTCGGCGAGGTGATGCATTTACGTTATTTGTGTAAAGGCTATAACCGGCGATTTTCAAGGTATAATTATTAAAGTCGGCGTCAGTAAAATGGGTTTCCTGAACAGCGGCTACTAACGGATTATTATTTAAGACGTAATGTTTGAATTGCCCCCAATGGGATATTAAAGATCTAACATTCCATTGGAGGACAAATTTTGACTGTTGATTATTCATTTAGATTTACTTTTACTGTCCAAGCCTTGCCTGGAGGTCGCTCGAGTATGCCTGCGGGGGCGGGCGGCCGGGCGGGAGGGCGAGGAGGAGTGGGAGCGCGATGAACCTGATTGGGTGTCACTCTCCGAGAGTCGGGGAGGGGAGTGGGGGGGGGGGGGCGGGCGGGCGGGGAGTTGGAGCGGGAGGGCGGGGCGGGGTTGCGGGCGATTGATTGGGAGACGGCTCTCATGAGAGAGTCGTCCGGGGAGTCCTCCGAGAGTCGGCACTCCGCTGGTGCTGCGGAGGCCGGGGAGGCGGGGCCTGAGTCGATGTTCGACTCGGCTGGGGAGGGGGAGCGCGGTGCCGGTGGATCAGCGGCAGCGGCGCGCTCGAGGTCAGCCAGAGATGCCTTTGGGGACTGGCATGGTGGTCGGGGGGTCTGGCGGTTGGGGGTCTGGCGGGAGGCCGGTTGGGTGGGGGGAGGTTCCGGGAGGGGGGAGGGGCGGCCAAGCGCCAGGGGCGAGACCTGGGGAGAGCGTCCGGTGGGCGCCGACTGTCGCGCCTTTCGTCGCGCTTCAGGCGCTCCGCCTCGCGAGCGAGGCCCCAGGCTCTACACCGGCATTCCCAGGCCGGGTGGGCCTGGTCGCACGTGCGCAGCGTGCTGCGCGCGTGCACCCTTCGGTGCCGTGCTCGCCTGCGCACCGTCCACAGGTGGCGGTGCGCACCCGGCAGGTCCACTTGAGGTGGCCGTAGTGCCAGCACTGCTGACACTGCCGGGGGGGGGGGGGGGGGGGGGCAGGATCCACTCCCTGACGGGGGCAGCCACGTACCCACAATGGATGTGGGTAGGCAGCTCCTTGCCTCGGAAGCGGAGCCGAATCAGCGGGTTGGGCTGATCGGGTCGCTTCTTCGTGGGCGAGAGGCGCGTGACCTCGCACACCCCTTGGTGTGCGAGCTCTCGGAGGAGGTTGTCCTCCGAGAGGGTGGCCACATCTGGGCACCACGCCAGACCCTCCACGGAGTTTAGGTGCGCCGGGGCTTCCACGGCGACCTTCGCTCCGTTGAAGGTTGTCCGACCCATCAGACGGACGTTCTGTTCGGACGTCAGCGTCTCGATCAGGAGGGCTCCTGATCGGATGGGCTTTGCGCTGTCAACGTCGCCACCACAGATGGCGACCAGCCAGCGCCGGACCGTGAACGGGTTAATCGTTCTGAACGGGAGTCCATCCGTTCGCCACATAAGGAGGCGAGCGGGCCCGTTCGGGGGGGGGGGGGGGGGTGGGGTCGGGGGGGGAGCTGTGCTCCGGGTCGGCTCCTGGGATGCCCCTGAGGGGGCGGGGAGTGGAACCGGCCTGGGGAGTGCGTGGTCGCGCACCGGGGGACCCCAGAGGGGGGTCGGGGGGACGGGAGTCCGGCGACTGCCAGGCCCCTGGACGGGGCGGGCGGGGCCCCTGAGGGGGCTGGGAGGGGGGACCCCTGAGGGGGTCGGGGGGACGCGGGCGGGGCCCCTGAAGGGGGCTGGGAGGGGACCGTCCAGGGGGGCACGCGGTCGCGCACCGGAGAACCCCGGAGGGGGGTCGGGCGGGTCGGGGGGCGGGTTCCGGGGGGGGGGGGGGGTAGCCATCGTCGTGGCTCAGGAGGATAGGATGGGGGGCTAACTATATTTACTTTGATTGCCACACACGACAGAACGTGTTGGCACCTGCAAGTTAACTGCCCAAAAGTGGAGAGGGACCTACGCCGTGGAGGAGGCCTATTGCCAATACAAAAATTGTATCTAATGAATCTACCTACTTAAAAATATCTAAAGTCTACCTATCTAAGGGTCTACAACCCTGCCACACGCACGTGGTCAGGGTTCCGCACCCGGAAGCGGTGGAGGGCTGGCGAAGGCTGGCTGGAAGGCGTCCGCAGGTCCGATGTCGATGAAATTTTTTTTATTTTTATTTTTTACCCGGACCGGCCTATAGCCATATCCCGGGTTTGGGGAAAGTACTTCTGGCAATTTGCCAGGCAAAGAGTTACGTTAGTCGGTTTATGGGAACCCGAGCAAAAAAGGGAATAGGGTAGCTATTTTACGTTAAGTGAATTCTTCACAGTAAATCTAAAGTCTATCTTACGTTAAGTATTTCGTTCAAAGTCAAAGTTAAAATAAAACACGAGACACATACATACACAATATATTTCATACACACACAGAACAGAATACTTGTACAGTGTCAGAGTTGATGGAGCCGTGGGGTGCCGTCATTGCAACAGCGGGAGACTGTTGCCAGTCTCCCTAGCTCCGGCGCCTCGGCGAGACCTGGTTGTGGGGTGTGTTTAGCTGGGCGAAAAGTCCTAAATAATAAAAAAAAAACAGCGTCTATGGCAAAGGGAAAAACCTGCGCGGTGGGCCAAAAATGCGCAAGGCAAAAAACCCCTGTTATATTTGTTTAGCTAAACGTGTTTGGTAGAAATAATCTAAGAGAGGACCTATCAATACAAGATAACTATCACCTAACAGTGTAAAAAAGGTTTGACAGGGTGGGATACTGCACCGCAGCGCAGTGGACACTGCACCGCAGCGCAGCAGCCACCGCACCGCGGCGCAGCATCGGCGAGTGATCTGGTTTGGCAGGGAATCATGCCGCCGCCAACGCAAAATCGCACATCAGCCATCGGCGTCCCATCGCAGAAATCCCCCGCCAAATCAGCCACGCCACGAAGAGCCACGGCCAGAAACCCTCGCCGCGGGGCCGAGATCCAGCAGGGGGTCCCGCAACAAGACACCGGCAGCCAACGCGCAACCCCACGTCGGCAGCAACATGATTTAATATACTGCACCGCAGCGCAGCGGACACCACACCGCAGCGCAGTGGAGTGAGCACCGCACCGCAGCGCAGCGGCCACCACACCGCAGCGCAGCATCGGCATATGTTATCAGGGGCGGGTGTTCAACTACTCGGCTTTGGCAAGAGCGGAGTAGAGGGGAGAGGAGGGTTGGGAGGAGCATTACGTTAAGAAATGAACAACGAATTCCAATGGAACCTTTCGTTGCGCGACTGATTTGGCAGGGAATCATGCCGCCGCCAACGCAAGACCGCACATCTACCATCGGCGTCCCATCGCAGAAATCCCCCGCCAAATCAGCCACGCAACGAATTTCGCCGCGCGGCCGAGATCCAGCAGGGGGCCCCCGTAACAAGACACCGGCAGCCAACAAGCAACCCCACGTCGCGCAGCAGCGTGATTTTAACATAATTTAACATGCTGCACCGCAGCGCAGCGGACACTGCACCGCAGCGCAGCAGCCACCGCACCGCGGCGCAGCATCGGCGTGTGATCTGGTTTGGCAGGGAATCATGCCGCCGCCAACGCAAAATCGCACATCAGCCATCGGCGTCCCATCGCAGAAATCCCCCGCCAAATCAGCCACGTCACGAACAGCACCGGCCATTCGCCGCGCGGCCGAGATCCAGCAGGGGGCCCCCGCAACAAGACACCGGCAGCCAACCCGCAACTCCCGCGTCAGCAGTAACTTGATTTAACAGTTAGTCAGGAAGTTATTTCTGACTGGTTTGGCAGGGAATCATGCCGCCGCCAACGCAAAACCGCACATCAACCATCGGCGCCCCATCGCAGAAATCCCCGCCAAATCAGCTACGCAACGAACAGCCAAGCCATAACCATTCGCCGCGCTACCAATCCAGCAGGGGGCCCCGCAACAAGACACCGGCAGCCAACACGCTACCCCACGTCGGCAGCAACCTGATTTAGCGACCAATTTGACAGGGAATCATGCCGCCGCCAACGCAAAACCGCTCATCTACCATCGGCGTCCCATTTCAGAAATCCCCCGCCAAATCAGCCACGTCACGAACAGCGCAGGCCATTCGCCGCGCGGCCGAGATCCAGCAGGGGGCCCCCGAAACAAAACACCGGCAGCCAACACGCAATTTCCACGTCAGCAGCAGCACAATTTAACGGTTAGTCAGAAACAACTGAATGAAGTATTTGTTGGAGGTGATTTATTATTTCTTGTTGAACCGTCCTCAAATTGCGGCGGTAGCGGTTACTTTCAGAGGGGCTGGGGTTGGGGGGGCTATCCGGTATTATAGGGCGAGGGAGCTGGGAAGGAGGGTGGGGGGAGGGGAGGGATGGCGGGGAGAGGGACCGACTGTCTTCAGAGAGAGGAGGAGGGTGGGAGTTTGGGAGTTGGCGGGTGACGGCTCTGATTAGAGAGGCGTCAGAGTCCTCAGCGTCAGCGTCAGCGTCAGCGTCGGAGGACTCGACCGGGGACTCCGCCAGAGATTCGGCGGGGGTGGGAGTGGGTGCCGCTGGGACACTGCCAGAGTCCAGAAGGGACTCGGCTGAGATGGGGTGGGGCTCGGCCTGCTCTGCCGTCGGTGGGGGTGGGCACTGCCGCCAGCTGTGACGGGGCAGGCGGTGGCGCCGGTGGGGTGGACCCACTTGAGGTCCGACGGAGGGCGCGGGTGGGGTTCGGTGGGATGGGGCAGCGGGGGGCCAGACGCTGGGGGCCAGCGCTGGGATGGGAGGTGGGGTGGGGGGACCGCCTTGCGGGCCCGGGGTCTGCTCGGCGGCTAGCGCTC